>CM077109.1:22511802-22543225 GCA_039619505.1 Cimex hemipterus | reverse complement strand
AAGAGAGAGAGAGAAAGAGAGAGAGAGAGAGAGAGAGAGAGAGAGAGAGAGAGAAAACATCAGAGAGACTGAATATAAAAGGGTAAAAAAATGTTAAAATATAAACATAAATGTAGTATAGGGTAATATGTAAGGCAATAAAAAACATGTCGCTAAACAAACACATTTATTAATTTTTGTAACTATATAGTAACACATCTAATAACATAGTTTATCTTTGTTCTTTTAAACCCATACCTAACCAACTCGTACACATGGTAACTTAGTCCACAGCGTGAACGTGCAACAAGACAATGCAAACTTCAACAAACAATGGTAAACGTACAGGATCAAAATAGGTTAAAGCGCAAACATATCAACACATGAAATTATCACAGCAATTTTGTCGTTCAATTTGACAATTTTGTTTATACTGTTTTAAAATGTTTAACTATATCTACAAAATCTGAAAAAAGAAATTGTGATAAGACGTGATATTGTGAGTTTTAAAGTGGAATACTAAAGTAATATTATTATATATAAGATTCCTATCACAGCGATTGTCATTTTATTTATTAAACTGGCCCATACTATTTTGACACATTTTATTGCAAAAACGAGATGAATACATGATAAGTTCCTAAATAATAAACCTTTTTCTTTAAATTTTTTTTTTTGATAAAAATTGACTAAGGTTTGGCAGTTTTGTAATAAAATCAAATAGTCTAAATATTTTTTTAAAAAACAAGAATCAACCCTTTTTTTAGAAAATTAAAACGTTCAGAGCTGCGCATCCTCGTAATGGCCGTCCTGTCAAAAGAAAACAACTTGTTAAAACGTTTTTAATTTTATTTTCGAGAATGCGATAAAAGATCCGCCCGTTTTTTAAACCATGTCGACTTTTCGAAAAGTTTTACAATCCAGATAAAAAGAGATTATGTCTCCCAAAAATATGCAATTACAATTATACTATTCCAGGACGGATCTTATATCCAGATAAAAAAAATATAAAAAAAGGAACATTATTATTATTATTATTTTATTTATTTTTTTGTAAAATCTCGTTACAACTTTTTTTGTTTTGTTTCTTTTTTGTATTTTTATCAAATTGCAAACATAGTTTTGGGAGCATATTACAAACATACATGCATTTAATACATTGATTTGATTGGTGAACATCGAGAAATATTTACAGACAACGGGTTCCTCCCTGTCGTAACGAGATTTTACGAAAGTTCCGTCAATAAACTAAAAACATGAAGTCACTACACAGAGAGGAAATCCTTAAATTGTTTGTATTTGAATAACAATTGTCGCTTTATGTGTAGCTCCCTTCCCTTTTTTACAATTTTGACACCAAAGTTCATTTTCATCTAAAAAAAAAAGAGAAATAAAAGTAACTGAGATTCATGCTAAATTAGTATAATTATAAACATGCTGGAAGCAATCTTCCTTTTCATGCTTGGCTTTAGTTTTTAACCAATAGCTTTTTTCAAAATAATCATTTTTCCAATTGCAAAACAAGAACTTTGATGTAAAAAATTGATTTGTTAAATAGTGATGATAGATAGCTCGATGTCAAAAAATTGTCGGTCCGCCTGTCCATGTTCTGGACAGCTATATCAGACGGTATATCAATCTGTATCTGCCCAACACAGCGAGGATAGGCGGGCCAAAATAGTTTGGAACAAATTTTAAACTGTCGTTCCGACCAAATTAATTTTTTCATTTTTCGAAAAAATTGAATGTCAACTTGATTCTAGTTTTAAAGAATATACGAAAAAATGGAGTTGAAATTAAAACGTACTCATGGGAACATTGTTATTCAAGTCTATATCATTCTATTAATTTTACTACAAATTTTATTTTTATTACTTTAAATTAAAACTGTTCTTTTAATTTTTGAATTCGACGTCAAACAAGTATTATTTTTTTTCTTTTCGCCTGTACTTCAGAAGGTTGTAAAAGCGAGTCAATGCGAACACACGGGACGCCGGGTCCATTTAACGGCCATCTTACAACTGACCTGGGCCATTCTTTCAAAATAATTCGGCTAGTATAATTAATTAATTGTATCTTGTATGAAGGTTTAAAACAAACTCTTGTTTGCGTACTGTCATTTTACATTTTGGCACATTCAAATTTCTATTGTTCTATCGCAAATAAACTAAATATTTAAGCTGGGTTGTTCTCGTCTTTTTCAAAATTAAAAATCTTGTTTTAATAATCAACCTTTTTCAATATAATTTATTTAGTATTTTTTAAATATATGTTATTGTCATTGTAACAGTTTTAACTACTACTCGTGCAATGAACAATTCTGTATTTGTTTAATATAATTTTATTTACACATCATTCTTCTTAATTCTTGTCACTTATCGGTAAAAAATGTACTGGATTTTTCTAGAAATAATATTTTAAATAATATTTTAGTAGATAATGTTGATCCAGCGCGAATGTTGTAGAAAAATTCATATAATAAGCATTACCTAGTTTGAAAATTATCGGCGATTCATTTTGAATAAAAAGCTCAAAATTAAGTTTTATTTTTGTCTAAATTAAAATAGCAAATACGTCTAGTTTTACTAAAAGCAACGTGCAAAGTTTAATTTTTTCTCTCTCTTGTTTTGAAGCAGTGCACAATTTAAATTAGAAAAGAAAATTTGCTTACCAACTTTAAAAATTAATCATATTTCCTCTTGCAAACATGGCTTATGCACGATTTGGACTATTGTAACGACCTGCCTTGACAAGACGTGTAAGAAAACCAACAGAAACAAAATCGTAAGGTATGTAGTTCGATCAGAACGAAAAACCCTTCAAAATAAGGACCTAAGTGCAAGGAGCAATAGAACAAGACCTATCTTTAATTTTGGTCACCCAGGGAACTAAAAACAAAATAACCACTTAACAATTAGAAAGTTAACGTCAATTGTCCTTGGTTAGTTCGATAAATCATTATGACATCATAAGTCAGGATAATCAAAAAAGACAAAGATGAAATTAAAATGAACCCAAAATCGAAAGTAAATAAAAAAATGAAAAACCTGAGAGCCTAAATTTTACCAAAACGTACCCCTTGCATTATACCCTGAAACAAATACAATATAAATGTAGTACTGTACAAACCAGATTTTCAAAAAGACTCGCATATAAAAATCTAAGAAGCATAAACTATATAAAACAAGTAGTCTAGCATAAGCAAACGTACTTACACTCTAAAGGATCCCAGCATTACAAAACGTACTTTTCAATCAGACCTAATTCAGTACAAAAAGAAAAAAAAACCAGGTCTATAAATGTCAAGCAATAATAATAGCCATGACATGTCAAATATGGGCCAAATATTTAAGCAAAATATATTCAAGCTAGTTGAATGGGAGTAACCTCGCATATTTGGAAATGTACTTACAAACCAAAAATAGTTCTATAGCAGAAGTGGACAAAAATCCAATGGGCATAAACTGATAAAGAACATGAAGTCTGGCATGTATTCAAATGTACGTACAATTAAAATTCAATTTATATCAACACGTACCTGAAAATGTACAAATGTACGGACAATCTGACTTTCTTTGAACAAAAAATGATAAATACCCTTCACGTAAATTCCAATCAAGGAGCTTAAATTGTCCTCTTGTAATATAACAAAGTCCTAGCGGGTGTTTAATTGCGCACAAATTATCAAGAAATGAACAATACACCAAACAATAAATTAATTTTCGAGTAAGAAATGGTTAAGCAAAAACCAAGGCCGTTGATAAGCATGAAACCGTCGAGAGCACGTACAATCCAAAAAGTTGTACTGTAGGCTGAAATCATTGAACCAAAATCCTGGAAAAGCAATTTGTATATTATCCGGCGTATGGTATGCAAACGTAAATTCATGGAATTCAACCCTCGTAAATGTACAAATGTACGTCAAAACAATAATTGAGTAACACCTTACATTTAAAAAAAATCAGGTGATCAAGCAAGCATAAAGACCTTCATTTCGCCTGATATTACAAAAGATCGCCCTATGCCTTTAATTACCTGTTCTATCCAAAGAAAAGCTCTTTAGATACAAACAATACGAAAATAATAGTCAAAATCATATCAAGCACGAACGAAATATTTAAGTAAAGACCATTTGTCTCGTTGAAAACCGACCAGTCCGAAATGTACAAACTATCCAACAAGTTCTACATCAACAATAATGTTTTCTAAAAAGCTCACACGATTGTACAAAAAAACTCGAGGAACATAAACCGATATAGAAAATGAGTCTGCCATATATGCAAAGGTACCTAAAATCTAAAGAAATTCAATAAAAAGAGAAATAAGAAATAATTAATACTTTCCAATCAACCCTAAATGATTTTTTTTTTGGGGGGGGGGAATAGCACGTGTTTATTCAACTGATGCCGAAAAAGTCCCGTAAATGTTCAAATGCACGTTTTATACAGAATAACAATAGTCAAATACTTTTCACGTAAAAAGAAAGTGAAAAAACAAGCTTAAATTGGCCTTGAAAGATGCTCCTAGCGTGTCTTTAAATGCACACAATGTGCAACATCAACAAATGTTCCGTGGGGGCGCAACTAATCATTACCCGTAGATCAAATATAAACCCAATGTTTGAGCAAAAACCTATTAGGACCGTTGATAAAGAATAAACCTGCATTGTCGTAATATACCAAGTCCTAATTTTATTCAGAAATGCATAAAAAATAAGCTGGTAATGACACGTACAAGACAGACGCTCAAAACTTAATCAGAAATCTGGCGAAACAAAAAAAAGATTCAATTCGGTATCTACCCAGGGGCTTGAAAATATACAATTACAACAAGAAGCTCTAGAACAAAATCGATCCAGCAAAACAAAAACACTACAAAAGAAATCTAATCTAAGATATTTTAAGCTCCTGGTAAATAAAAATCTACAAACACTACAGCAACATAACCTCAAAGCCATAACCTAAAACTTAAAAGTTAAGGAAACTACTAAATAAAATAATATTTATTTTTTAATCTTATTCTAATAACTACGTTTGAGTCAATTTTTGAGCTTTCCTATTTCTGACTACAGCAAAAGCTCTGTAATACAATTCTTGTCAATTTTAGTCTAAAGCATTATGAAACATAAATTGTTTATTGAATAATTTTTGTCACTTTTTTCTCTTTAATTGACTTTTATTTACACTACTCTTTTGATTGTCCGGTTTTATCTGGCAATCTAGATAATTTAGTATTTATTGAATTCACATTGCTTTTTATGAAATTATTATGAAAATACTGTCAAAACTCGTATTATACTTGAAATCTCTATTTTTAAATATATAGATTTTGACTTAATTTTTTTGTTGGTCTCTAAGTTTATTCTTGAGGGGTTTAGGGCGTTTCTTTTTAATATGGAAAACTAAATTCTTTGGTCTAGACATGAAAAAATATATATAATTTTTTTTTGAGAAAAGAGGGCACTTGGATGAGCACATTATCTCCACCCCCTTGTAAGGAGTTTATTTAAATTGTTAAAATTAAAAAATGGAAGCTTATTAGTTTTTTCTTTAAATTTTTTAACCTTTATAAACCATTTTTAATAGTACATAATTTTTTGTGCAATAATCGTGAATGTGAAACTGAGTGGCATCATCAGTCTTGGTTAAGGCTCATGTTACTGCAAATTAATTTTATACCAAAAATTTTAAAAGGGTGCTTTTTCTCGTGTGTGTGTGTGTTTATTTTAAGTCATAAATTTGCATATTTGTTTAAAGATACGAGTCGGAGAATTCTAAATCGGAAGCGCTCGCCCGGGAGGAACGGGTATAAATTGAGACCCCGGCTCCGTAAGCGGAATCCGAAGTTCCTTCTCCAGTTATGTAGTCGGCAACGATGATATCTTTGTTTACCGTGAGCAAGTTTGTCTGGTCGGTCCCGATCCCTGTCTTCCCGTCTCCTCCTTTCAGGGCGTCTCGCTCGGCCAGCCTTTGCTTAAGAAGGCGTATCCTCTCCTCTTTCTGCGAACAGGGTGGTAAGGGCAATGGTAATTATGAGAATAACATAACGGGTTAAGGAGACTCACGGCACTTATGAGCTTCTGCAGTTCTTCGTTCTCAGCGAGCAGTTTCTGATACCTGTCTTCGTCCTCCTTGGACACGCCGACGTCCGGGTTGTATTTGGATTCAGCTTTGTCCCTAGGATGCCTGATCACTTCTATCACCTAAACAACAAAGAAAAACATACTCGCTTTTCAACATATAATCTCACAGTCTAAATTTATCAAAAGAAAAGCACAAAACGTACAATATAAATGTATGGACTCATAACATGACCAATATCAACACAATAATATTAAACTGATCAAAGGAGGGAAAGTTAAAATATTGATAATTTTTATATCATTATATTGTTGAAATTGTCCATCTTTGATGTTATTATACATTTACTGAATAATACCTTAGGTACGAAGATTAAAGCCATGGACAAGAAGCAGCAGAATATCAAAGCGAGTGAGACGAAAGTAAAACTTGCGTCTTGTTGTGAAGCTATGACCATTGTGACCGGAGCTGTGATGAGGCAGAGGACGACGACGTTGTAAATAGACATGCCGACGTAGCGGGAGTCGTTGATCTGCTTCACTTTTATGCTTCGGGTCTCATAAGCGAGGAAGAGGCCGAAGACGAGCACGAGCCCTTTGTAACCGTACATCAGCCCGAGCCAAACGTTGTTGTTGGCGCTTTCGCAGTGTTCCAGCTCGGGTCTGATTTTGATGTCGTCGTCCATCGAGGCTGGAAGCTCGAGCGGGAATATCTCTATTGTCCTTTGAAGTGGGTCGTACAGCTGCCAGAAGAATAGAATGAAGAAATCGACGGCGAGAAGACCGGCCACCATCGTGTATAGCTTCCAAGGTTGGACCTTTTTCTATGAAGGAAAATGTCGATTAAAACGACCAAAATCATAGGAATATTACATTGTTGCAACATGTACATTTATTGAAATTACTAAGAAGGTTGGAAGAAAAAATATGAAGTTGATAGTCACACGAATAGAAAATAAGAATTCATTTGTCAAACCGTTCTCTATCTCACACCAGACTACTAATAAAACTGAGCCTTCGGACGATTCACGTTAGTAGGCTTACGATTACAACAACCACTTGAGCCGTTTAAATCATGGGTGTATCGAGACAAGCGTGAGTTATAAAAGTCGTAAATGGGATAACTGACATCATTCCCCCTTCGACTGAAAGTTGTTCGTTGTACTTATCCTAATCATATTGTATATCAATTGACGGAGGAAATAGAATTTGCTAAATCATGTTCCTACATAAATGTAGTACTTTCAACAATGGTCGACCCAAGAGCTGAACCATAAAGGATTCCAGGTTTTCAATCTGAAGGGTTTTTTTTTAGCTGATAAAGGTTATTCAGTTCAGGTCTAGCAAAATAATGACATATTCTGAATTATATTGTATATTAAGAATATTGGATTGGTGATTAATATGAGTGTAAGGCTAAAAACTAATCCATGAGGAACTACAGATTAGTAGTAAAAGGTGGTAAATATACATGACGACATCAGTTCTAGCCAAATCCTGCAATAATATTATTAACATACAATAATTATTAGTACTGCAAATAGTGTTGTATATCTACAATAGTGTAGGAATGAAAACTAAACCACGAACAACTCCATCGTGTTAAATTAGAAGTTTATAAAGTGTAAATAGACATGGTGACGCCTGCCATAGACAGTTGTTAGCAGATAATGTGGAAATTATTCTGTCCATCAATAATAATGTAGGACTGATAATAGAACCCTGACGAAATCCAACCTTTTTTTAAAAAGAAGCTTAAAGGTTGTAAATATGTGCCGACCCGTGCCCAAGTTAAACTTTATTTGCGTGCACTGTCTAAATTATTATGTTACGTTAAGAATAATATAGGACTAAAAACTATACCATGAAGAACTCCAGCTTTTTAGATTATAAGATTAACGTAGAACTAATAATTAAAATTTGATAATCATCCGTTTTTAAAATTTAAACTTTATTTAACTTAATTTTATTAGTTGTTCATAAAGTTGTACTAGAGTACAAAATTGTTAAGAAAGTTATGCCTGGGCCGGATTGTTCGATTGGGGAGTTTTTAGTGGGGTTTCTATTGTCTTTTCAACAGTCCTTCCCAAGTATTTATCGACAACAAGACAAAAAGATCTTAAGCGTCCGCACCGGGTCTATTCGGCCTTATCGGACGTTTTGATTTTCAAGATAAGAGCTGACGCACGGCCGCATACGACGGAGCAGTGTTACAGCCGCAGCGTTGGTTTAGAGCGCCCCAGCCCCTAGGGCCAAGTCAACCTCGCTCTCCTCTTGTCCACTCTGAATTGTTGGGCCCACATTGTGCATCGGGTCGTATGCCGCACGCAAATGGCTAACAAGCCGAAGTACATCAGCCTGCTCTCCCGCGTACTCCTTAGATAGAGAAGGCGATCTTATTTCCCTGAGGGTAGGGGCTCCCCTAGCGTAGAAACCGGTTATTGTTTTTAGTGGAATTGCTAACCACTCCCTTGATGAGCACTGCGTATGGACAAAGGTCTCTTATCGAGCTCAGTAGTAGCCAGCCATGCGCATTCGAGGGACGCCATAGGCCCAGCCTAGTGGTCCGATCTTTCGCTTCCCCCCTAGGGTACCACGCCGGTCATACGCACAACAATACAAAGCATACTCGAGTCAGAAAGGCCGATTCACTACCCGCTCCCATTCGCTTACTCACGAATTCAAGGGACTAACATCGCGTCCTCAACGCCTACACGCTGTCGTCCGGTCGCAACGTCTCCCGTGAGGCCGGGATAGTAACGCTGGCTATAAGCAATTCACGAAGGTCACAAATAGAAAAGAGCCTCTGTGGTAGTTCCCGCCAGGGGCGTCACCACGCACCACCACGAAACCATTCCCAGTGTGACTAGGGTTGATTTTGGAAACAATTTAGTCACCCCGTGGTACAGATGGCCATACACCCTCCCCCGTCTCTGCAGACAAGATCTAGTGAACTGGCCCTCGTATGACACTGCTAAGGCACCCTCCGCCCGTGTCGACCCTAGGCCGACACGAGAACAGCTTGTGCTTTAGAGAGGTTGGCACGCCCTCTATACCATTATTTTGTGCCCGGATACCCCCTATCCAAGAGGCCTTAATAAAGAACTGTCATAACAATTAAAGCACTTGATTCGTATTTACCACTGTCTCGGACTTGGCTTTTGTCGTAAGCCGGTGCACCCGCCAAACTTTGCTGAACATCGCGCCATAGCCGAGGGTGAAGCCGATGGACAGAAGCCACACTCTGGCCTGGCAGATTATAGGGTAAACTTCAGGAGAGACAAACTGACCGTCGAGTCCTAGTAGGTAAACGCTCGACAGACAGATGATGACGCCGACTAACATGATTGTGTTACAGACTGGATGCGATGACATGATGACTCTGAAAAAAAAGTTCGTATTACAAAACTTTTTCGGTAGTTTTTTTGATCCAACTACCTTCTATATCTGTAAACAACGTTGAATGAGATCAAAATGATCGCACCGACAATACCAATACTTGACACGGTCCACATGCAAATAAGCAAAGGAAGGGATAATGTCCTCAAAACTGTCCTCACTATGGTCCTATCCTGAGGTATTTTTCCACCTGTAAATGGTTGTTGAATGTTGAAAACATGTATGTCATTAATGTTTTTTGATCGTACCGCTCCATCTTTCTTTATTGAACCATGTCAAATTATCAGCCTGCGTATCGTAATACCCGAGTTTAACGTAATTTCCATCTATGACTTGTTCTATCTGCGTCAAGGCGATCCTGTCGCCCTGCGAGCTGAATGCGACAACCCCCTGCAACAAATACTTTATACCCTCCCTTACACCTTATTTTAAATTACTTACCGAAACGCCTAAAAACTGCGTGGAATTGATTGCCGAATATATTTCGTCCGCTATCTCCTTATCCGTGTATGTAAAGTTTTTTAGCGTTTTCCCGTGCCTGTGAAGTCTCTCCATCGTCTTGTTGAAAGCTGGTGAGCATTTGTTAAATATTGTTGAAAGAGAATTTTTAAATTTTAGGATTTACCTAAGGCGACTGACCAGACGGCGTCGTAGGCGAGAGGAGCTTCCTGGTATCCCTCAGGATACCTCATGTTATCAATGTCATAATTAGCACTTTTTAACACAGCGTTCAGCCTAACTCTGAATTCTTCCGTCGTCTACACATTGAAAAAAAGAATAAATAAATAAAATCATATATCAGAGTTGCATTCATATTTGTGACATCCATGTTACTTTAAGACATGGCAAACTAAATACCGACTTACCATCCCTGATATGGTCTTCTGCTTATTCTGATTCCACATCAAGGCTTCAGTTGTAATATGACCTTCAGCTGCGGTTCTCATCTGTTCCTTGGTGCAAGTGATGCCTTCTTTTTCAAGATTGACCTCGAACCAATTATCTTCGTACCAGCCTAGCATGGAAAATATATGTGTGGTGATTAGTGACCGTTAGTCGATGATTATTCCGAAACCATGAGATGCGGTCTTGAGTGATGCAGGTTTCAGAAAGATATTTCCTTTATCGTACCAACGATTCGACCTTTATTGAGATCATCTTCAGTGCTCAAAGTGCTTGTCTTCTGTGTAATTACGCCAGTCTCTCGTGCCGTGTGGGCACTCTCAACTCGACACGCAAGAATGGCACAATTACACAGAAGAAAAACACTTTGAGCTTTGAAGATGAACTCAATAAAAATAGAAACGCTGGCACGATAAAGAAAATGCTTTTCTGAAACCTACATCACACCAGATCGCATCTCACTTTTTCGGAATAATTGAAAATATATTTTATTGAAGTTTTATGTTTAGTGGGGAAGCATTATAAAAGAATTATAGGCCAAATTTTGTCATACCGATGAAAAACCAAACGTAGGATTTTCCGTAAAGTTCTTGATGGTACATTTCGCACAATACTTTCCTTGCGGCGACGACGTAGAAAAGTCCAACGATTATGCGTGCGTCCTGTCTCCGTAGATTCCTGACGGCGTCGCTCGGATCGCTCAAAAAGCTCTGCCTCGTTACGATTTCGATCCCTTTTTCCTTACATCTCGCTTCCAGGTCTTCAACCGTCTTTAAAGTGAAAAATTTAAAAGCTATATTTCGACGGGAAAGTCCTTGAAGGACTTACGGAAATGAAGACTTCTTCCGCTTGCTGGAGGATTGCGACGCGCGACCAGCCGAACTTCTCCATCAGCTTTATCCTTGTCGGATTATGGACAGTAGCTGAAGGATGTGTCCTGAACAGAGTTGGAAAACGGTCTCGGTCCGACAGCGCAGGCGAGCTCGCACCGTAACACAACTAAACAAGTGTATCTTTAAAAGAACTATTTTTATATTTATCAAAATGAACCTACGACGACAAGATTCCACATCTTGGCAGCTTCTGCGACAGTCGTGCAGACCGTGCTGCACCCGGCGAGTAGCATCAGTTTCTGCGGCTTGTTGTAAAGGAGGTTGTACATCACTGAAGCGCCAAGGCCCGGTTCGCACTTTTTAACTAATCAATTAAGAAAATGATCTAAAAACAATAACAATAAACAAAATACCTCGCTGTCATTCCAGTGCAGTTTCAAAGTGAAGCCTCTCAGCAGGTCGTTGTTTTTATTTACATCTTCTAAAGCGAGGTTTGCTGCCGGCTCACAAGCCTAGGAGACAATTAATGATGAACAGCCAAAATTTGTCTACAATAAACTTTACTTTAAATACAACTTACCTGTCCTCCCTGCCAGCCACCCTTTCCGGCGATTGGAAAGATCCCACCGATGTGAAGCACGTTGGCGTCATCATCGATGATCACTCCTATACAGTGGCTGACGACCAGAAGTAGCGCCGTACATTTTTGAATACTCTACAATTATAATTTATACAGTGACACAAATTTCTTCATCTTTTCACCAAATTAAACAAAAATCCAAAATACAAAGCCTAAAAGAAACTCAGAACCGATAAGTACTAGTGACAGCGCAATAACCGATTTAAAAAATGTTTCAACCAGGAATGATATTAAATATCTTTTAATACTAAAAACAAGTTGTTTGCAGAGGAAACGTTTGAAAGCTGTGCAAAGTTTGTTCTTCGGTTGGTCCGATTCGAAGAGTTTGTACAATTAAATGTGTGGTGATTAGTGACCGTTAATCGATAATTATTGAGAAATATTGAGATGCGGTTTGGTGATGATTGAATATTTAAAAAATATATTTTGCATTGTATAAATTCACTTTTCCACATCCAAAATGTAAAAAAAATCTCAGGTTCTGAAGATGATCACAATAAAGATCGAAACTTTGGCAAGATGAAGAAAACGTTTTTTCTGAAACCTACCTCATACCAGACCGCATCTCACGATTTCTAAATAATTGTATAATTAAAGTTCAGAGGATACAAAGTTAACAAAAATTTAAAATAATTCGTAAATAATTAAACTGTGGGATGATAAAGATAGGGTTTCAGGAGTGAGCGGAACAAATAACATAGGGCATCTCATGATTCATTATTTGCCAAACCCTTCGTAAATCACCTGCAAGGTTTCGTAGTTGTTTGGATCATGTCCTACCTAGAAGAAAAAGTAACCGTTTAGTGCGTTCCTTTGTTACACATGCATCGTTACAAAATTAAACGCTTCCTGACCAATTCTTACTACTTTTAGCTGATTTCATATTTAACTGACCGTTACTTAAGAGAGAGCTGCGGCAATTTGTTTGATACCCAGTCCAAGCCGGAGTCACAAGAGGGGACATTCTTGTTCCCAGCCTGTTTACCATTTAACTTTCCTATACGATTGGGAGGGAATACGTATGGAGTGTTTCAAGAGAATGCAAATGGATGAAAGCATTTTTCCCGACGATTGTATCGAGGAAAGAACTAGAAATTTCATACTCCTATAAGCTGTCCCATGTACTGAGCAACACGATAAAAAAAAGGAACATCTCTACAGGCTTAAACTGGAGGATAATTAATTATGCAACTGCAGGACAAGAGAACAAACTTAGAAGCTCTTCATATTGCACATTGAACTATATGAACCTTCGAGAACAGCTCGTGAGACTCATGGGGAAACCTGGCCTACGAAAATTCAGGAAATATTTAAAAACCACAACAAAGAATTTAGTAAAGTTATTAATAATATAAACTAAAAAAAGTCGATGAGAGGCAAAAATAATTACGTTATAATAAATTGCTATATTGTATCAATAATTGGGACCTAACTGAAATAAAATGAAGAAAAAAAATTGTTAAGTATTATAATTTAAAAAACGTACTGTACTATTTACAATTGTAAAAGTCTGTAATTTTAAAGGGAGGAAGCTTAGAAAAGCTCTATTATGACGGTCTAGCCTGGTTCTGAAAAGAAATTTTTATTGCTTTAAAATTTACATAAATTATTGTTCCAGAAATTCACATTGTAATGTTTTTGAACATCGTACTGAAAAAGTAAAAATAAATCAGAGAATTAAACCATTGTAGTTTTAGCATATTTACCTACAAAATTGCCTATATATAGTTATAATTGAACCACAGTTTTTTTCTTTCTTCAGTCAATTTCTTAATTAACCACTAAAACATTATTAATTGGAGTGCGTTTTCTGAAATTTGCTGTCATCTAGGTTTGAAAATAGTAGTTTAAAATCACCATAGTAAATTTTTCAACTTGGAAAAAAATCCGTTTTTCAACATTGTCTCTACTAAAACACTTATTTCACAAAGTTTACAGGTTTAGTATTGGTCACATCTTACTGAAAAGTCAACGTAGTTTTCAATGGTATGAACGGATTTATCCAAAATCTTTTAGTTTTGTTGTTATCATTGTTTATTGGAAGCAGTGTCGTGAAAGCTTAAAATATCAGAAAAAGTGGAATAACTCCGAAACTGCTGAAATTCGGACCATAGTTAATTAAAACTTTTCGGTTCCATTTTATATGTACAATCTAAGGGCAAAGTTTGTAACACGAGTAGCCGAACACCCAGAGTCTATATTATAACACTGTATGCACTATAAAAATTGATGATTACATAAATACATAGGTTAAACGTATTTTAACTATCTTTAAAATTTATAATCTTGACAAATATTTTGACTAACCGCACACGATTACTAAAGTAGAATGTACAGTAAGAGATAAGCAGGAGAATAAAAAGCCACCGGCCACAATTTGTATCATCAGTTTTGTAACATCATTTAAATTAAACTTTAAAAATATACTAAATATTTTGATTCATAGGTTAATTCTAACTTTAGCGTTATATTTTAAAATTTCTGTGAAAATTTAGAAGTGGTTTTAGCAAATTTCTTTGAAATTGTCACTGTTGTTTGAATTTTTATGAAAACTTTCTGTTAGTAGGCAGTACAACATGTCGCGATGTTTTTCTAAGTCGATAAACCTAAAAATAAGGTTTGCAGCTTGGATCCATGACCTGGACGCCGGCTGGTGGTTACCATCTGAATAATTGACATTGGTGAAAATCTTTAATCAAAAATAGAACCTGACAAGGATTTTATATTGTAATTGAGCCGGTTTGATCGTTTTTTAAAATTGATTATAATTGTGATTTTTGTATAGTTCGGTGAACGTCAAAATGATTCAAAATGGGTCATGGGGTGTTTGAAATAAGGAGAAATTTTTAAAAGTGCAGGTCGTTAAACACTTCCAAACGTTAAGAATCGACTATATATAATATATGATAGGGAGGAAAACATATACCTGGAAGATAATCATTTCGGCGACTATTGATCAAATGGGACGGCACTGCGCAAGGCAGGCCAGCCTTTTTCCCCTTGAGCTTAGAGTACGCCTGAAAATCCGGAAATCACGATTTTCTTTCTTTTGCTTCGTTGAAATATGGACGAGTTCGAGTTTTCTAAATCTCCGGTGGTCGAAACCGAGATAAGTCCTGGCCCGGGAGCCGGGCTGCACTGGGGGGATCAATCCACGTCGACGGCAGCCGAATCAATGTTTGTACGCAAGTCTTGGACGAAAGAGGGCAGACTGGACTGTTGTCCTATCAAATTGACGATGAATGAAAAAAAGAAGAAAAAAAAAACACTCGCGCTCTGCTCTACCTAAATATCAATTTGACGGGAAAGATCTATGAATCATCATACTAAATAATATATTTTTAAAAATATGAAAAAGCTTCTAATAAGAAAGTCATTCCTCTTCTAATTTCTAAGGAGTATATTTTTTTAATACTATTACTATTATAAAAGAATTTTATGTGTTACTGGGCAATTGTAAACTTAACTATAGATATATTGCAATTTGTCCTATGAGTTTATATGTGTTGTAAACCATTATATAATTAGAACTGCATATGCTTTTCTTATTATTTTATTTGTGACCTGTACATATTACGAAATAGTACCAATGTGATCGCAAACTTTTTTTTCATACCTAGTTTCACTAACACTATGCTAGCGCTGCACCCAGAGCATCCAGCCTTAAGAAACCGGCTATGGCTAAGGACTCAGTGTGGTTTCGAATTTATAACGATTAAGCCGACATCGCGACTCGCGGTTTTTTTTGGTTTTTTTTTTGATGGGGCTGTGTAGAGAGAGCTCAAGCAGTAGGGTTAGGATGGATGTAAAGCAAGGAAATCCTTCCCGACCATAAAATCTCGTCTGAAAATGAGTATCTGTCGTACTCACAAAACTACCATGGCATTATCAGGTCATGGAAGGGGCCGGTCATATCTCACCCAATTAAATTGATCATGCGACATGTAATGGGGTACACAAATATGGGAACATGTTCTATTCAGTTGCTGGATGTTCGACCAAGAAAGGAGACGCCTCATTAAACGGTTGAGAAGACCACAACATGAAAACAGCAAAATGTAGCCTGGCATTGTTCACATTTATAAAATCAATTGACATTAACATACTATGAAGTGATAACGAAGTGCAATAAATTTAAAGATATTAAGATTGCTAATTATCAAAATTCTTTATAATGTAATGTATTGATTGTTAAATATTTGTAAATTATGTGAGCAGGTAGAATAAACTACTGTAGCCAGGGAAAAAGTAGGGTTAGGATGGATCGAGAGGTTAGTGACGAGGGCACGGGACTGGATCAGTTCGTTGAAAATAATTCCTTGGATAGTGAGGTTAATGATGCAGTAAGGAACTTTGAGTATTTTTCTGAGGACTTTTGATTGGATGAATTAGATGCGCTGGATGTTGGGCCAACAGTTCGGCTCGTATATCCAAAGGGATCAATTCTTGAATAAAATTAGTATAGTCTTGACGGTCTACAAGTTCGTAGTATGAAATCTTCTTTATGTTGTTGTCTCTAAGTCTTGTACGGAGATTGCACGTCAGTTCTGAGAATTCAACCTGTCTTCTGTGGGGGTGGTATATTGCTTGATTTGTGTTAATTCCGAGGCCTTTCAGCGTTTCGCCATATTTTGTGTTGGGGTGATATCACAATTAACAAAAACCACCTAGGAAAGCAGACCAGGCTGATAGTTAACTATCAAAAAATGGATTTAAGTGTTTGACTTGAATGGATATAGTTATCTACTTGTTGATGTACAGTAGAAAGCAAGACTGCTTTTTCAATGCTGACGTACACAGAATAAATTTTTCTTCAGTCTTTCCTCCACTTTTTGCACCAGTCTTCCATAAGCTCAAGGTATACTTGGATGTGGGACGTAATTTGGATTGGATTAGAGTTAGAGGCCAAAATTACGGTATCGACATAAATGGTGATGACGGTATTGGGGTGTGCAGGTATGTAAATGATATAAAGCATCGGATAAAAAAAAAATATAATGCTGTATTTGAGTCTAAAAGAATTTGCAACTTTAATTTTTTTTCATAGTCATTGTATCACAGCTGATTGTAAAATATAAAAACCTACTGATACTGAAATTAAGTGAAATTTGTTTGTCGAGAATATTTTATGAATACGAACAATTTAATGGATTTCGATAGAATGTTCTGTTTTTAATATTATACGTATTTAAAAAACAGAGGGTAAAAAATGTATTGGTAAAATAAAAATTTCAAATTTAATGGATTTAATTTGTAGGAAGAAGTGCAGTGTTATCTCTAAGTTATATGCGTGAGTGACGTTTTTCTTTGTGAGTTGGGCAAGTTGATTTAACGACGTGTGATTCCAGAGCTGCAGGCGGCGATTTACCAGACGGAATTCCACCACAGGGAGCTGCAGGCGGAGTACGACTTCTGCAAGAGGTCATTCGAACGCCTCGCGGATTTCGACTGGGCTGACCCAGGGACAGGGGGCCGTGTGCACAGCCACATTTCCAAGGCGTTGTCCGCCTTCTGGAGGAAAATCGATAAGAAGACGAGAGCGTACACTAATGTCCTAGACCTCCTGGAAAAGAAGGACGAGCTGGAAACCACCATAAATGATTTGTGTGAGCGTAACCCCTAAAGCATTTTCCTCATTTGACAAAACAAATACATACACAAAATCGTCATTGATAATTGCATATTTTTAACGTACAGATAGACATATCAATTTTCCCTACACCTTCCCACTATGGATGTACGTCCGTTTTTATAATACAAATAAACTCAGAGCCAAGATAAACAAATTTTTTTATGGTACAGAGAAAAGTAAATAACGTGACAACAGCCCAACAGATACCTAGTAGGAAACAAACCAAATCCCACCAACAAAACGTACAAAACATGCACACAAATGCCCCCCCCCCAAAAAAAAAGCAAACAAATACAAATGACAAAACATGGCAATAAGAACCAATAAAACCATAGCAATGAAACAGGAAAACCACATAAAACACATAGCAACAAACATACTAAAAATCACAAACAAATAAGGAAGTAAAACCGAAAAACACAAACAATACAATGTATAATGTAAAAAATAAATACAAACCAAAAATATGGCAATGCAAATGAAAATAGATAAAAAAATAAAAAACATACAAACAAATATATACCAACAAGCACACTTAAAAATAAAGAGACTGAGAGAGAAAGAAAGGGAGAGAGAAAGAAAGGGAGAGAGAGAGAGAGAGAGAGAGAGAGAGAGAGAGAGAGAGAGAAAGTAATGGAACTGTAATCCACGAAATACAATTTCCAACTCAGAAAACACAGTCAATAACAAAAGATGACATAAACAGACAACCGTAATAACTTTGTTCATCTCTAATCAATCTACAGACATGAAAGCAATTGTGTGTATATTTCTTGTGTACACAGAAGTATATGTTGTGAGTGAATTTTACGTAAAACTATATTGTTTGGTCAAAAGGGAAAATCTATCTTTCGATATTTGATTTTTTCTAAATATATAACATATCAGAAATATTTCCCTTGCAGGGAAATCGCACTTAAATTCGAGTTCAAGAGTAAGCGATGAAGGGATACAATGCGTCTCCGGTTTCAAAGAGCGTAATTAATGTTTATATTCATATTAAAATGAAATTTGGTTGTTCATTGAAAGAATCTGAATTTCAGATGCACAGATGAGGCTCGTTATCAACACCCTTAAATTAAAATGGACCCGTTACAACGCCATGAAGTACAAATTCGCCTTGGAACACGTCCAGGAAATGAACGCTAAGTTAAGGGACATTAAGTACAGAACGAAGAAAAAAAGCATATTCAGTATCAAAAGTTCTGGGAAGATCAGAAAACTGCAAAACGACATAAGCTGGTACAAGAAAAACGAAAAGTCCCTGTCGAAAGACGTCGAAAGACTGAGTAAGGCTTTACAAGGCATCGTGGTTTTTTTTAATGTATGAATTTTGTAGAGGATGCGCTTAAAGTTTTGGCGTACAAGCTGGACGTCGGAAAGCAGAAATGGCTTTACAAAGCACTCCAGCAAGCCTCTAAAGAATGCGGGCTGAAGAGTCTTCCTGTCGATTTTGGAGATGGAGTCGACAAAACCTACAAGTGGCCAATCTGCATGCCGAGCTTTTTCTCCGGGCTTAGGGCAAAGTGGGCAATGTAAAAGTCAATGGAATAAAGTTTTTATGTATTTTATTTTGTAAAATTTAGATTGCTACATGCTGTCCATGTCAGACGGCTGCCATGCTAATATTGTGTTCATATTGGCGATCTCCCGTGTGCTCCAGGGCTCTAGGGGATCCGGAGGAGATTCCGGTTTCTTTTCGACACTGCCTAAAACAGCCGAGCTGCCAGGGCGAAGCGGCATTTCCGGCGCTGGGGCGACCCTAAAAATAACTCAAAAGTAAAAACTCGCAGCTTTGGATTTTTAGAATTACCTGTTTGGTTTCGCCGTTTTGGGACGTTTTGTCGATTTCCTCTTGAGGAGAGGTGGCGCAGACGGGAGCGACGTGTAAGGCGGAGGTGGGTCTTCGAAGGACGACGCGCTCGTGTCGCCGTTTCTGTATATCCAACCAATCACATTCATCGTGTCGGATCCGCCGTTTTCAGCTCTCTGTCGCTGCTGGGCCGACTTTACTTTCCTCGCCCTCGAACCGTGTCCAAGAGGTGGTTCTTCTAAATACAAAAATAAGGGCCGTATCTCAGAAACTACATGCAGGAGTAACATTGATTAGGCAACCTTCCTAAGTTACTATGGATGAGCAATGATAGACGGGCCCAGTTTTTATTACAAATACGTACCTGCAAGCACATCACTGTCGCTAGCCAGTAGTGCTGCTGACTGTTCCATGCTAAACTGTTTGGCCATCTTTTGTTTTTCTAAGCTGTCCTTATCCCTCAGACTTTCCTTACCCTGTTAAATTTTCAATAATATTTCACTAAATTCATCACTACAAAACCCCTAATACGTTACCTCGCAAACCGAAAGGACGGCTGCTTCTGCCAAAGTCATGAGATCGTCCTCCGTAGCGCCGATTTCTTCTGTCAGGATAAGGTCTCTGAAAGGATCACTCACAATGATTTCTCTTGAACCTAAAAAATACCTGATTAAAATATTTGAAATAACAGAAAAATTTTAATATTAAGCGTTTGGATGTTAAGAAACTTTGTATCGGCATAGACAAGAAAATTAAGCTTTAAGATCGTCCTGTATAGACAATTTTTGTTATTTTAAACCTTTTCTCCCATGAGTACTTATAGCAGACACAAAGGTTTTTACTTGAACTGTTCGCTCCTGCGGAAGCCGTCAAGTCTAGGTCATGGGTGAAAGCCATAACGTCCAAAGCCGCCGTGAGACCGCCGAAAGCGACCGGTGCCTGGTCGTTAGCTTGATCCGGGTTAGCGCTGTCCATTAACACATCGACGGCAGCACTTTAAATAAATAAAGCATGTTTTCATGTTATTTTGACGATTTATATTAAGGGCGTACTTGGGAGGTAGTTTGATCGGGGTGGATATGGAGGCCCTGTCCCACATAATCCTCCTGAGCTGTTCGCCGGTCATCCCTCTTTTCCTGAGTTCATTGATTGTTACTTTTCCTACACGCTGAAGTGAACAAGGGACAATTTAATTATACGGTTTTATAATAATTATGCTTATATTACATACACATTTGCATCATTCTCACTTGTTTTACATTGTTCACCTTCTCTCTCTCTCTCTCTCTCTCTCTCTCTCTCTCTCTCTATCTATCTATCTATCTATCTATCTATCTATCTACCTATTTATCTAATCTCCATCTTTGTCGCGACGGAACCTAAATTTGCGAGATCTTTAAATAAAATGGTATTAATTTTTATATTCTTCCTCTTTCATTAAGGTTGTAATGTGTATTTCGTGCTATAAGAAATATCTACAAGCCTCCATTTTCTTTGATTTTCAAACCCAACCTACTTTCCAGTTTGTGACTGCTCCTTTCCTCTGTTTGGCTCTCGTCTTGCTTTTGCTCTTGATGACCATGACGCCCCTCTGTTCCGTCGCCGGGTCGTCACCGGGACCGAGCTTGATGCTGTACTCCTGAAGGTAGTGTTTGGCGTCTTCTTGGTTCACAGCCCTTTCCAAAGAGACGACGATTTTCGCCCACTGGAAAACACGATAATTAATGGCTGTTATGCAATTACATATTTGCAGACATGGTACGAATAAGTTTGACATTACTTACTGGTAATGGCTTATTTATTAAAAAAGTGTAATATGTATTTGCTGTATCGAGTAAAAATATCTGTTGAGATTTGAGACTCTGCAATTTAATTTACCTGTTTCATCCATTCTTTTTCGCTCTGTTCGATGACGTGCGCGTAGGTATTGCCCATCATCGCGATCAACATGTTTAGCAGAAGAATCGGCACCAAGATCATGAATATAGTGAAAACTGTCTTAGCTAAGGTTGGGTACGTCGTATGAGAAAGTTCAGCGTACTATAAACATGTTCAATTTAAAATTTGTACTTTAAATATTTCCATCCGATTATTACGTTATAGTCCCCGAGGGTTATCTGAAAAAGAGCCATCCAGGTGCTCGGGTACGAGCTGTACAACGTGTTTTTCACGCCGGGAAATCCTTTGTAGAGAAAGAAAAACGACTGAGAAAACCCGAAAAGCACAACCATGTAAATAATGCCGAATGTGAACATATCTCCTGTAATCATGCTGTAAACCATCGTGACAAAAGGTCCTGTTAAACGTACCGCCCTGGAATGTATTACAAAATATTCAATTAAATAAGTACGACTTTTCGTAAGAATTCTTTGCGGATATTCACCCTGCAAAAAACATAAGAAGGAACCAAGAACCAGGAACTGCGAATATTAAGATAGCCTCTTCGGTATTTTTATCCCCGGAGAGTCTAAACGGTATGCAAGCGAGGATCAGAAGGTTGGAAACCAAAAATATTGCTTTAGCCGGATCCTAAAACAATCATTAATTATTAAGTATATATTGGAACCTCCGATAAGGAAGTTATCTCTTTAGGGAACACTTTTGGACATCTGTATGTGCACAAGCATGGAATATTCATTTTCTATCTATTTACCACGATTATAGAAATAGCACTGTAATTAAATGTCAAAAACAATATCATCCATCGTTTCACAGTCTGTAGGTAAGACAGACGTTTTAGAGGACACCACCGAAAGTGGACAAAAGTGATACCAAGATTGTCCCTTAGAAGTATCACCCTTCTTCCAAGGATAAATGTTACCTGTTGTTTTAGATAGGACCAGAGACCTTGGTTTTTGATCTCTCCGCCTTGCTGAACGATCAAGTACGACAGGACGCCGAGTATGGTTCCGAACTCGAACCCCTGCCGGATATAATCCTGCCAGTCGTTGCCTCCAAAAAGCGGCTTGTTCCGATCCGTCGGCCTCAAGTAAACGGCTCCGCTCAGAAGTACAAGGTGAAGAATCAGAATCAAAAGACGTTTCAGAAACTGCCTCTAAAATATAATTAATAATCTCCTAGTTATTTCAGTTCATGGAAAGAAAAATTATACACCCTTGCAAATGTCTTCCACTTTTCTTCTAAAAGCCTTTGTATGATACCTCCATCTAGCATGTCCAGATGCTCTTCTTTAGTTCCGTTCAGTATTATGAACAGGGCTGAATTCCAGTCTGGAACATACTTTGATTAGAATGTGTTTTTTATACCTTGATTATTAGACAGACTTGTTCTTCCGTCGGGTAGTAACGTGTCCAAAGCGTTGAGCGGATATGCAGAGCATGTTATGTTACTGTACCGCCAGAACTCCCTGGCACTTAGCTCCAACATCTCCTTAAATACGTCTGCCCTGCCAAGTTTGCAAGCTAGTGTCAAAGGCGTCAGACCAGCGTCATTTGCGATTCCATTGCTTGCTGGCATTTTAGGATGTCTCAAAGCATAGCCAAACATATCCTATTATGATTATTTTCATTTTTATGCCAATAGGAAACTTTCCGTTAATATAACTTCATTAAATACCAGTTTATCACAAACGACGACCATGTGTAAAATCATGTTTCCAAATTTGTCCCTTTTGTCTGGATTGGCGTTGCTGTCCAATAAAAGATTGTAGACGCTCTCGTTCGCGCAGCAAGCAGCCCACGCCAAAGGGTATTCTCCAAGGTAAGCAAGTCCTTCGTAGTCGGTGTTCTTTTTCGGCCTAGGGCCTTGTTGGTCTCTCGGGAGGAAGAAACTTCCTGGGAAAACGTCCGATTTATTGCTGGTAGACGACAGGAAAATCTACTTACCAATGGCTCTCTGTTCCACGTTGGCCCCTGCTTCTACCAAATCCTGAACAAGTTCGTTATTAAAATAGGCGATGGCTAGATGAAGGGCACTCGCACCTAAAATACGTCAATTATTGTGTAACAAATCCCAAATATCGGCCACTTCTTTTGCTTAATGGATGTGGGGGAAGGATGTTCTCATTTATACTTGAAAGTATCATTTTTGATCAACATTGACTATTTAGACACATGCCAAGGAATGAAACGACTTTTTTAAAGTTAGTCAGAAAACTGATTTGCTTTCCTATCTTTTCATCTTTTTTTGCCAAATTAAACAATTTTACATATTGACTTCAGATGAATTGGAAATGGACTATATTTCTGTGAATATTGATCTACATAGTGAAGGATGACCAACTAGCCTATGGGGTCAATATTGATTCGATAAATATTTACTGCCTATGAATATTTACTATACAGTACAGTGCTGATTACAGTTTTTCTCATTGAAATTTTAAGAAATGTTCAGTCATGCTCATTGTATACCAAGATATTCTTCCCCTTCCACAACGTCGATCGCCAAGTTGGGAAAGCATTTCAGCAAAGTCCTCGCCAGTCTCGTGTGGATCTTGGTGTCGCAGATTATAAGGACGTGGAGCAAAGTTTCACCCAGCGAGCCTCTGTACTGCATCTGCCAGCAAGCCTGGTGGTCCTCCCATTTCGAAAGGGGGTCCTGGGTGCTGAGAGACGCTTCTATCGGTATCTGGACCTGATGAAATTCGTAGTGAGACTTATTAAGTGGCTAAACTGTATAATGTTTGGAATGGCAGGGATTTTTAATCGGTGTAACTTGCCGGTCAGTATTGTAATACATTGAAATACAGTGAGAATGGGGATGTACAGACGTTTTTGCGTAGAAGGAAGTAGTTACCTTAAAATCCCAATAATGTGTGTCATTGAAAGAAATCAAAGTGATTTTAATTTTAAGATTCTTTTCTCTTATTTATTTGTGCTGGAAATGTACAGAACGTTTTGTTTTCAGGCAATAAAGTCCTGAAGAAGAAGCTAAGGCACTCGTGTATGACACGATTTTTGAATCTATAATAAATTTCTTTTTTTGAATCTTTATATTGTACTAAAATCATAGCTTTAATGATGAAACTACATTACCATTGAATGAAGATGAAATAAAGCTTGGGGAGATTACTAGTTTCCAGTGATATCTAACGAACCGCCAGACGAAAATCTAGTAATGGTATTTTAATGTTGGTTTACCCCAAATGGATACTATACTGATTCGAAATTACTAATTATGATCGTAATGAATAGTACAGTCGGACAAGTACCTGCTTTACATCGCGGAATTTCCATCTGAGATACTCGGCCCGGTTTATTACCGTGCCTTTTCCATCGTTGTACATGAGGACGCCGAATTGTTCCTTTATGAGCTTTTCCACTTCGGCCTGTCCTCCCGTGTTGTAAGCGTCGACGAGCTCTCCTCCTTTTTTGTAGTTGGCCAGCCTGTAGAGGAGGCACTCGTCTTTGCTCGAAGCCTGTGAGATTACCCGGTCCAATACCGTCCCGGCGTTGACGGAAGCACCGCTGCACCACGCGGCGCCCATTTTACACGAGAAAGAACTGATGAGTGTTGATCAGGGGCCGTAAGAACCGGGTCAGTAGGGTTGATGGTACAGGATGGTACACGCATCGATCAACCCCCGAACAATTTGCTAGGTTTACTTGAATCTTAAGAGTTTTGATAAACTTCCTTGATAAATTCAACTTATATACAATCAGTTGTATTAAAAAATATGATTATCACGACTAAACTAACAATATCTCATCTTACATATCCTTCCAAAAAATCACCTTTTGAAATATAACTTGGAATTTTTTATTTTTTATTTTTAAGAGCAGTATTATTCAAAATTTGGTTCTGTTTGAAGCCTCCTGGATTGTCTTCAAACGACAAAGTTCCCAAAATGATAAGTATAGTTAATATTAGGAGGTAAATTATTTCGACTGCCAATAAATAAGGATTATTTTGATCTTACCATCTTGATATTGTCTTTGAAGGGACGTTTATGTCATTCCAACCGTCTGAATGTTCTAAATTTGATTTTAAAATAAAGCTTCTTCCTGTGGGCGGTATATTAAAAATCTGCTATTTATAATTTTGTCTTTTTGTCGACAACCAATATGGTCGTGGGATTACCTGATTCTTATTCATAAAAGTAATACCGACTTACCAACCAGCTAAATATTCAAATTGTATTGTTGAAGCCAGGAAGTTCATTCAGAAAATTATAAAAGGCAAAAATATGAACGTGAAAATTCGTAGACCCATTCTAAATCAGTAATATTGGCTTTTAACGGGCGTTTAGCTCATGCCTGTCCAAAAATTGACTTGTTTTTGTACTCTGATCTCAGGAAATGAGGATAACTACTTCGGGTAACGAAGTTCATATGAGTACCATACTTAGACCTGTTTGGAATATACGACATACAATCAAATTGGCCAGCAACAATCATGCATAGACTCTAGAAAAGACATCGCCCATAAAACAATTTTTCTTCTCAAAACTATCAAGACGATTTCAAAATTTAGCTAGATGAGATTATCTTACAACATTATCCATAGATGCACTAGCTTTCATGGTCCATTTGACGAATTAATATCTATCACTTAATTATGATTTTTAGTTGACATAAAAAAATCAATGAAAATTAAAAAATGGCAAAAATGATGGAAAATTCAAAAGGTGGGGTTAACATTGGAAGATAGTGCCCGAGTTGATCGAGGTCACGATAGCTCAAGTGGTAGAGCATCGGCGTATCTAGCTGAAGATCGTGTGTTCGAATCCCGCTCGTTCCATTGACCTTTGTTATCTCAACTAAAAACCTTAATTAATTTTTTATCCTTAGAATTCGAACAGATCATGTAATATCTGCAACTAATATCCATAAAATCGGCTCGTAGTTTAATCCGATCTAATCTATATCATATATTGTTTTCCTGTGGAAAACCCTCCTCGGATAAGAGGATTTGATGGACAATTGATTCCTTCAGCTGGATTCATAACGAGACCTCTTTAGTTCAGATTAAAAAATACAATAAATATTCACTGATTATTTCTATTCTAATGCTGGATCTCTCCCGTAGTTATAAAATACCCAACAATTTTAAAACAAGTCCTAATCGTAATTCTTAGTTTAGTATACCCTAAAGTTATTCACAATTTAAACACTACTGAAATATACACGTACTTTACTCACCATGTGTTTTCGCAAAATTAATAACAAAAATAATTTATTAATAATAAATTAATAACGTAAATTAATAAAATCTTTCAAAACAACGTCAATCAAAATCCGAAGATGACGGTCCGGTAGCAATGACAACGCTGTGTGCACGACCACGGTCGCGCGCCGGACGTCAGTCCAGCCAAATGCCGGTCATGACACTGTCACGTCACTGAAGTGTGTGAATCGACCTTTAGAAATTTCAACCACTTTTTCCCCGGGGACACTCTGGATCAAGGTAGGATATTGATGAAAAAGAAAGATAATTATGCTTTCTTCCTATTTGAAGATCATCATCAGGCAAAACATGCTTAAATATACCTACAGATTGACATATAGTGTTTTACAGGTTATCTCAAATTTCCTCGAAGACCGACTCATTTCCAACATTCCCAAGGACTGTTTCAGACAATCTGTAGGCACATTTAAGATCGTTTTGCTCTGATGATTTCTTTAAATAGATCAAAATATTGGTAGTAACCGAATTCGCTTTTTTCTTCAAAAACATAATTTGATCCAGATTGTTCGTCTAATCTGTTTTACCATGCTCTACACTCGTCCAACAAAACGTTACAATTACCTGTTCTCAATGTTTTGTCTCGACTTTCTCGAATGTTTAGTACCTATGAAAAAGACATAAAAACAGGGAAAAGCTCAGGCCAATTACTGAAAATTAAAAAATAGTTAAAAAAGTACTGATAGACGAAATAATCTTGCTGATTTTGTAAGTTTTTGTTGCTGATACATACAGCCGATCTAGGGTTCTTCATTTATATGGCTGCACACTGGATTAACTCATGGCTGGCCAAAATATTTTAAATCAGTCATATAAATTATACTGGTGTTATCTATGAAAATTATGCCTTGGAAATACACCTAATCAAGAGCATTAAGGACATTTCAGTACAAAAGTGTTGTAGATAGCCGTCTAGTCTTCTGATTTTAAATTATCGTCTCAGACCTTATTATTGGCTTCAGCAGTTGTTAAATAAAATGTTCATGTGAAGAACTATTAGTAATGTATGTGCAATAAGACACAGACCCTACCTGCGTGAAAATAAAAAACAACAAGGAATATGGTAATTTTATTTTACTAAATTTACATAAATTAGCTTATAAATATCGATGATACGGTATATAATAATGTTCTGGTCAATTAGATCACAAACTTTTAGTCGATTTGGTTCTTTGGCGTAAAATGGGCTATATCAGAATTTTCCCCAGTCTTCTTTGATAAGGTCACCAGCCTTTTCACCGATCATGTAACAAGGGGCCATCGTGTGTGCACCGGTGATGGTCGGCATCACAGAAGCGTCGGCGACCCTCAACCCCTTGACGCCGTGGACGCGCAGTCGGTTGTCTATCACCGAATCCGCCGGATTTCGGCCCATCCGCGCCGTGCAGCACTGGTGGTGAAGCTGGACGGGAATCGTCCTCAGTACGCATTCCCAGTACGGGTTGGTCCCGAAACGGAGGTCTTCGCAGCCAGGGATTGGCGCTGTGTATAGGGTTGCGCCTATTTCTCGAAAAGTGGTCGTTTTCGACAACCTGATCGCCGCTTTGATCCCTTCGATTATGACTCTGCTGTCGGCCGGGTGGGTAAGAAAATTGGCGAAAAGCATCGGCGGGTCCCGTGGGTCAGGGCTCCTCAGTCTCACTTTCCCCCGGCTCTCCGGGTACATTCCCATCGGCCAAATCGAAAATCCTTCGGCGTATCCAATCTTCGAAAACGGTGGATAGTAAGTCTCGTCCGTGATCCCCATCGTTCTCCTCAAGATGATCCCGTCGTCCGAAGCGATCGTTATAGGCATGAATATAAATTCAATATCCGGTTTCGACAGGTTAGGATTTGTCCTTATATAGGCCAGACCTTCTGCTCCGTTATTCGCGTACGGACTCGTTCCGTAATTGTACCATTTGTAGAAATAAGGCAAAGAGTTAAAAATCATCTTCCTTAGTGTGTAACTGTCTGTTGTATTTATTAAAAACGACGCTCCTATTGTCGTCAAATGCTCTTGTAGATTGTCACCTACCGGGAGGTCTTTTATTAAAGGGATATTTAACTCTTTGAGGTGGTCTCTCGGTCCGATTCCGGACAACATCAAAAGCTTAGGTGTGTTGAAAGCCCCAGCAGAGAGTATTATCTCTTTGCGGGCGAAAACTACCCTTTCGATGCCATTTTTAATAAAGACAACACCTTGAGCCCTATTGGTTTTCGGATCGATTAAAACCCTTGTGACTAAAGCCTTTTTTGCTATGTGAAAATTCGGTGCGGACTTGATTGGAAACAAGTAAGCTGTAGCTGCACTGTGCCTTCTTCCCTTTCTCATGCTGGCCTGCGTTTTGGAAAACCCTTCCGGGGTCCTTCCGTTGTTGTAATCGACGATCCTATAGCCGAACTCTTTTCCGGCTTTGAGGAAACGATTCATCAGGGAAGACGGAAATGGGTATTCGACGTTGATAGGCCCTTCGGTAGAGTGGAAAGACGAATTTCCGAGACTGGGAATGGTCATCCGCTCAGATCTCATGAAATAAGGAAGAACATCTTTGTAAGACCAGCCCTCCTGGCCCCATCTGTCGTAGTCAGTCGGGTGCCCTCTGGTCATGATCATCCCGTTCATGATCGTTCCGCCGCCTACGCCTTTGCCCGAAGGCCAGAGACAGAGTCCGTCTTCCAGGCCGAGACAAACCTTGTTCTGATGCTCGGCTTTGTAGCCCCAGCTGTAGTTGGTGAGGACAAAAAAAGGACTTACGGACGGTATGTCATTGTATACCGTTCCTTCGATGCCCGCCTCTAGGAGGAGAATCTTCCACTCCGGAACCTCCGTCAACCTCCGCGTGACTGCTGATCCGGCAGGTCCCGATCCGACGACAATGAAATCGTATTCTCGAAGGATCGGTTGATTCTCGAGGAAACGCTCTTTCCTGAACGGGAGACCTTGTCGTTCGTAGATCCTCCGGAGCTCGTCTATAAACGGGCTGTTGAACCCGATGATGCCGGCGAAAAAACTGACGACAAATAACGATTTCAGCATCTCTTTTGTTTTGCCCATTTCTGAAATGACCAAAGTTTTAATACATAAACAATTTATGAAACGAAAGTTTGTTTTATTTTAAAAAGTTATACTTCCCTCCAAATTACATTAATCTTGAGATTAAATGCAAAATGTCAAGGCTTAAATTCTAATTGATCTCACCTCACAAACTTGATATTAACTTCCTGGTCTTTGTAGTTAATCGTCTTGTTTGCGTTAAAGTAACCTTATTAATCCCAGATTCTACAATTTTCAATTGAGCTCCTTGAACGTAAAGTTATCTCCACCCTCACTTTTCTTGGTTGTGTTATTTTAATACTTAAGTAGTTTGGTGATTTAATAAACTTCTTCCAACAATTAAT
Source organism: Cimex hemipterus (assembly GCA_039619505.1). NCBI lineage: Eukaryota > Metazoa > Arthropoda > Insecta > Hemiptera > Cimicidae > Cimex > Cimex hemipterus. The sequence continues at coordinate 22,513,423 of CM077109.1, read as the reverse complement.
TTGACTGCTAGCGTGCTGATTGCTTCCAAGCTCAGCAGACTTCAGCAGACTTTGTTTGAGATCACATCTGTCTGATAGCTCTCTCTCTCTCTCTCCCTCTCTCTCACCTTCACTCTCTCCTATTCTCCCTCTCCCTCTCTCGCAACTTAAATTTCTAAAAATTAAAGATTTAACCGCGTAAAGTATTCCATGTAGTTTTTAAAATTTCAAAAACCAAAGTAACTATATGTGAAAATTAAGTACAAGTCTGAAATTGATGATAAAAATATTACGTAGGCAAACTTTTCTAGGAACCGTTAAGTACAAAACCAAACCTTTTTTAATAAAAAAAAAATAAAGTAAAAATATCGACAATAGGCTATTAAATTACAGCATTGATGCTAAAAATTCACTGTTTTAATTTATTTTTTTATTGTACTATTTATTGACTAAAACATTAATTTCCAGATTTATAGTGACAATTTATAATCCATGTTTTGTGTTGAATTGTATTGAAGAAAGGTTATTTCTGGAATTATGTTATCAATTTATTTTTTAAGCTTAATTAGCTCTCCCGCAAGCAGAATTTATATGCATTTAATTTTTAATGGTAGTGCACATGTATGGAAGGATCAAGTATACATCAAAGATTGTTAGTTCGCAGAAAAATAAAATAGAAAGACTATCGACACCAGTTCCTTTAGAGGGGAAAAACCATTGATTAATATTTTGAAAAATGAGACACTAGCGGCCGTGATCCTTAGGTCGTCAGGTGTCATTTGTGAGAAAGAGGTCCTGGATTAAAATCGTAGCGATGCCCTTGGAATTTTCTAACCCACAAAACTTTTATTAATTCGATAAATAAAGCAGGATGAACTGAATAAAATTAACGTTAATTTCTTCTATTTTTTGCTCGTTCTTTTATTGAGCACGTCTTAAGAAAAAAAATATGAACAAGTAACATTCACAATATTTAAAATTAAACTGCTTATCGCCACTATTAATAACAATTAATCCTTAAATTGCTATTATTGATAATTTAATTTTTAATAATTATATGATTAAATACTAACACAGGGTTTTAATCGTTAAAGTACGTTAGCGCTATGATAAAGCAAAATTAAATAAAGATTACGTCAAGGAATTGATATGATTTATAACTATGATCATCAATCTAACTCAATATCATTTTTTTTTAAATTGAACCGCAGCGACCGTGATCCTTAGGGTCAGTGACAGAAAGAGGTCCTGGGTTCGAATCCCGGCAATGTCCTTGGGTTTTTTCGACCCATCATGACTCCTACGAATTAACATATGGCTCATGTCGAAAAAATATGAAACGCCTTCGTTCTTTTGATTTTATAATTAGTTTCTTTTAAACTAAAGCATTACTATTCATAATCACGTGCGCGTAGTCTTTTGACATAATGACATTGACATATTTTTTTCGTGAGCGTGCACAATTTATAATTTTGAGGGCGTTAAATGGTTAAACATTTAAATGGACAATCTCCGCGATTTAATGAACATATAACATATTTCAATTACTAATTGACTATTAATAATAATAAACCAATCATAAATTTTGAATTTTGTAGGAATTTGGTCACCTCGAGATATTATATATATTATATATATATAT
>CM077109.1:22500412-22511402 GCA_039619505.1 Cimex hemipterus | reverse complement strand
ATTATATATATTATATATATTATATATATTATATATATTATATATATTATATATATATTATATTTTTTATATTATATATATTATTAAAGAGTGATGCAAAAGCGCGGGCAACACTGAATGAAAAGACAAGTACCCAGTTTACGTTTACATTGAACAAAACGGTCCTGAGTATCAACAACAAACTAGCGATTTCCATTTATATGATATGCCTAGTTAGCAGGTGGAACTGGAATCGCGGCACTAGACTTAAGAGACATCTTAATAAAATAATTCGGACAATATTGATTTTTTGGACCAAAGTTTGTTTTGGACTTAACTAACACAATTCTGCTACCATTTTGGACAGTAGGTTTCCGCCAAACTATCCAATTTTTCCATAAAAAGAGCTCAGCTAAAGTGTCAAAACGCATAACTACGATACTGATCTAATCAACATTTCCCTCAAATCCATTCCAAGCTCTCAATTCACCTTAACCCTTTAATCCAAGCCCTTTCTACACTTTCCCATCACGAGACCCTTTCTCTACCCTTCATCCCACAATATTGAGTGCCACCGTTGGCTGATTTTCTCATATGTCCTCCGATTTGCCATGAAAATTACATTCTGATTTTATTTGAAAATGGCTAAAATAAACAACTTTATGGATGCACAACTGGCATAAATCATTATTTATAACCTCGGTTTATAATATTTCTAAAATTTGTGTGAGTTGAATGTTTTTAAATATTTTACAAGTAACCGATCATCACAACCCACAACTTCAAATTATTTAAGCCATAAAAAACTTTATGACTAAAAACATTTTGAAGCCTCGAAAAGGCACAAAAATATGTAATGTTCAAAAGCCTTTAATTCATATTTTAAAAAGTCAAATCTTACTGGATCATTCGGTTTTGTCGTCAAAGTCAATTTTTTTAAATTTTGCAAAGTCCCTTGAAGACCCCATCTCAAAACGTTTGTAAATGTTGTAATAATTATACAATTTTTTTTAAATTAGAACAAAAGTTGTCTACAAAAAGTAAACAATTATAAAAAATTTAATGCCAGATAATAAACAAATAATTATTTAAAAACATAGGTTCGTTCAATTGTTTTCCCCTTTTTCTCGCATTTATTTTCCCAAAAGATAATTAACTTTTTAATCAAAAAGCTTTGAAATATTTAGAAAATATGACCGAGATAAACAATCGATTTTGAAAAGAATTTTTTTTTAATTGATCCTTTTTAGGATCTATCAGTGTGTCTGAAACATAATGTCACACCTTATTTTCTTTACCTAACCTACTTAATTTTTGACGTAGAAATTGACTTGCAACAAAATTTTTACTAGAATATTACAGAAATCAAAAGAATTTTCTTAAAAATTACCATTTTTAGTTATAGTTCAAGCAATTTTTCATTTTGAGGAAGAAAGTATGTGACATTACGTTTTAACCATTCGTATTGTCAAAAAACTAACAATGAAGAAAATAAATATTATATTATCGATACAAAGTACTGTCAAAACTATTGTTAATTATTACAAATGAAAACGTAATATTTAAAAAGAAATCGCTTGATCATCGGGCAATGAAAACAAAAGGGAAGATACTCACTTCAATTCGTTTTAATCCAAATCAAAATTCTTCAAGGTGAGGATAATACTTGGTGTTTTCGTGTCATTTCTGCATGAGAGAAGAATGCAGAATGAATTGGCCGGCCGAAGGGGCAGGAATCGCTTGGTTCGACTTAGCGAGGAGGGGCGGACGACAGGGCCACTTTCCGACCCACCTAGACTAGGCGCTCGAACTCCGGCTTCCAACAACAAATCGAAGGTGAGCTTTGAAGGTCCGATGCACTTCCTGTCACTTCCTTCCGATCCGAAAGGACCTTCAGGCGAGAAGTCAAGTTCGCGGCGGGTCGTGGTAAATCTTGGTGATGAATACCCTGCAGGACCCATGGTCTCAAACTCAAGGTTATTTAGTGATGACAATCTTCTTAAAATTAGACGCAGAAGATGCTGTTCTGAGATTAGGAAGTACGTTCGTATGGAAATCATATACAATACAATGAAATGTTGAATGACTGACTGTAATCCTGAAGACATTTATCTATTTAGCTCAGTGAGAAAAACCTGTTTTTAAAGCACCAACTGACTGTAGTGTGTAACATTTTCAATACCTAAAAATAAATCGAACAACAAACTGCATTGTTAAATAGAAAAAAACGTGAACACTATATATGTTTTACCTTTCTCTTTTCATTAATTACAAAAGCACACTAGAAGTGTCGAACAGCACATCAATTAATCATCAATAATCCTAAATAAAGTAAATTATTGTCAAATTACCACGCATAAAAATACAATATTATTAATAATTGAACAATTCGTGATTATTATAGGAAAACATGAACATGTTTGTGTACTATGTAAATTTTCGTAATCACGACGAGCACCGAACAACGTTAAATTCATAACATCGTATGCTAACTATAATACTAGACAGTTCAAATAATTAAAGCCTTCATATGAAAGTGTAAATGATGTCAAAATAAATCATTAACTCTTCTATGGGCATAAAAATGGCCTATCAAAACTCTCAATAGGAGAGAATCGTGTTTTTAATTTATAATACTTTTTAATTTGTTCAGTTGTTTTAATTTAATATTTAACTTTAGGATTACAAGCGACTAGTCAGTAGTGAATGAGAAAGTGATGAGAGTGAGAGAGTAAGTTAGGGAGAGAGAGAGAGAGAGAGAGAGAGAGAGAGAGAGAGAGAGAAGCACAGAGAGGCTGAGCTAATGTGTAAGTTAGTGGGTAGGTCAATCTGTGAACGAGGCAGGGTGAGATAATAAGTGAAAGACCAAGCGAGTGAATAAACGAGCAGTGGAGGAAGGTTTTGGGTGAGTTTGGGAGAGCTTTAGTTGGTGAAGTTAGTGAAGGAGCAAGTTTTTGTGTTTGTGAGTGAAAGAGATGGAAAAATAGAAAGATACAAAGTTTGTTTGTGTTTGTGTGCGCGAATGCGGGAGTGAGGAAGTTTGTAAATAAGTTTGAATGTATGCGTGTTTAAGTGATTGCGTAGATGAATAAATAAATAAATAATAAGTGAGATATTTAGTAATTTAGTAAGAAAAGATTTTGTGAGTGAGCGTGTGGAATAGTTAGTTTTTAATTATATTAGTGAAACAGTAAAAGTATAAGTATTAAGATAATAGAGCAAGCAAGTTGATTAGGTAGGGAATGAATGAAAAAATGAGTAAATGTGCAAGTGTACAAATAATTGACTAGTCGGTGAAATATTGATTGTATCTATGTGTCAGGGAAGTAGTGAAGGATTTGGTGACTGTTTCTGTGAGTAAGTCATGGGAAATATTTAGTGTCTGAGTGTGTGAAAGAACGAAGATTTTAATATCCTAGTGAACTTACGAATTAGGAAGTGAGTGATGAAGTGAGTTTGTGTTGTAGGAATGAGGGTGTGAATGAATGTGTGAGAAATGCATCAATCATTCAGGGTGTGAATGGGTTAATGAAAGAGTGCATTAATTTTTTGGCATTTTTTTATTGATAACCATCAAGTGATTTAATTTAACATGTTAATACATTAAGTTAATTAAATTTATCGAATAATCAACTCATTTTTTATATTTTTATTGACACAATTAAGCCCAGTCAAATTATATAAAATTAATCGCTGCCTAAACTCAAAGGAAACCGCCAAAAGTAAAAAAATCAATTATAGTGTGCCGAATATGGTAAAAACGTGGCCAATATTATTTTATAAAAATTAGGCATATTATAAAATAAAAAGTGTTTAATTTGCGAGTTATTTTACTAGCTTAAGACAAAAGTGCCGCGAAAATCATGATAACTTTTACAAAATCGTTGCTTTCATTTATCGGCTCGTTAACCTTAGATTTAGACTGCGGATAAGCCGGAAAATAATTAATGTAACTGTTCTTCGGCATCTAGGAAAAGTTCGCCGCGCTCTCAATATCGTCAATGCCAATGGTACAACAGGGATTCAAGGCCTTCAAGATATTTCGCCTCGGGGATGTCGTACACCGTGAAAGTAAACTGACCATTCCACGACATAAGGAAATAACGCCCTGTTTTCCAAAAAAAAAGAAAAAACTTTCCTTTTTGTTTATTTGTGCTTAAAGCACCGAATGAAATGTTCCAAGTCCAAAAATAATTAGACATTCACTCGGGTGTCATTAAGACGCTGGTAATTCTCATGCGGAGTGGTTAAGGTTAAGAAGAAAAAGGTAAATAATTGACTAATCGTTGCGTTAAGTCCTGGGCTAACAGTAGCGTTTAAATTTACTTGTGATTAGCCCATTTCAAAATAAGTTTCCGATGTTTAAATTTTTTTATATAAATAGATTTGTTAGTAAGGATGTCCAGTTCATATTACGATCTTTCTCCGTTTACCTGTCGTTCTTTCATTTCTTTCTCTTTGTTTTCTTCCTTGAACTATACCAATATCTTTCTCATCTAATCGTCCAATTAAATCCAATCCTCTCTCTCTCTCTCTCTCTCTCTCTCTCTCTCTCTCTCTCTCTCACTCAGTCTCTCGCCTTCTCTCTTCTTCCTCTTTCTTGTTTTTTTCTTTCTTTCTCCCTCTCTTATTTCCTCGTCTTCATTTTCATTTTGTCTCTACCACTTTTCCCTCCTTGTTTTTTTCCCAAATCTTCCCTAATTTAACTACACACAGCGTAAAAACAGAAAACAAAGGATTTCTTTCTTTAACGAAACTCAGAAGAGTGGATTATCCCCAAAACTGCTGGCACCCACTTTTGGATAATGTCGATTGAGCAACAAGGCCCGTTTGCGCCAGTATACCTCCAGTTGGATAACAACTCGAAGGACCGTAACTTATTTGAGACGCGTGTATAATTTATCGTTGAGAGCAACTGTTTCTCCTTTTTTTTATATTGCAACCGCACTCGAGTACTCGGCCAAAAATTACATGCCGTTTTTGACGGCATTACGTTCGATAAAAAGAAATATACAAGCATAAACATACCAGAACATAAACCGAATCGACATGAATAATTAATAACATTATTTTCAAATCTGCCTGACATTGAGATATATATCCAAAGAAAAATATATTTAAGATATAATAAGGCGTGAATTATTGCAAAATATGAATTATAATAGCTTTTCATCACTAAAAATTACTATTTTACGCTTCTTTCCCTATGAAATACTGGAAAATCTCTTCCTGTTAGCTCTGGTGCTCTTTGAAGAAAAAAAAAGGTTTCGTATTCCGTTTCATTCATTCATGCATTAAATCTTTAAACTTTGACAGTTTTGCATGTTAGCACAAACTCCACTTGTTGACAAATTATAGTTGCTGCAGAATTATAGGCCCTTCTCTCTCAAAACGTCATTGCCATGCAATTTTCTTCGCCTACTTTTATTTAAAATTTAATCGATATTTTGGTGATACTAGGTCGAAAATATGTGTACGAGCGTTTTCGCCAAGGAACACTAAAAGACGAGAAATTTTATAGAGATAATTTAAATAATTTTATAAAATAAGTCATATGATTATAATAGATGAAAAGTACAAAAAAGAATCTTATAGTAAAGTAGGGAAATAATTAGTTATAATAAAATTCATTTAGATTCGTTTTAAGAACCATTTAGAGCTAATTACGAATTTCTATGGCTAAAAAAACATATTTTTAAATGAATTCGCCTGGGATGATTTTTTGCACAAAAAAATTGAAAATGATAAATTTGGATTATTTTATTTCCCCCGTTTGTAAATTTAATTTTCAGTTAGTGAACCCCGCCTTTTTCCCCAGTTGTCTGCCTTGTCTTTAGGTTTTGAGAGGATGTTTTTGAGTGAACCCGTACTTCTACAAGCTGCTGTAAACCCTTCTTGTTTAAAAAGGTGGTAAAATTTTTACTACGGTACGGGGTCGCTTAAAAACGTCCTCTCAAAGCCTAAAGACAAAGAAGAAAATTTGGCATAAAGCGGTGTTTACCAATTCAATTGTAATGATTGTGATATTAAATGTATAGAAGACAGCGATCGAGAAATAAAAACGAAAGTAAACGAACACTTGCCTAAATCGAGCAAAATTTCGGAATTTAAGGACCATTAAAAAAAAAATCATTTCAATTCAAATTTAAATACAAGAGCGTTAATAGTTTCGACAAAGGGAAAGAACTGGATTGGTTTGGGAAATTAGAAATTAAAAAATGTAAAATTGAACATGGTGATAAATGCATTAATAATATAATACTTACCTCCCATTTTAAATAAGTACATAAATAATATCAAACATCAAAATAATGAAACTAATTATTTTTATTCTAATATTTATTTGTGTTATAATTTCCGCGTTTCGCACGTTCACATTGAGAGCCATTAAAAAAAATCAGCTGCTATTTGGAACGTCATTTTGGCGGAGGTTCAGCGGGTTCACTTTGGCAATTCATGTCGACAGACGTGGATGTAGAATTCCGTCAACCTGATGATGAGCTAAAAGGCTCGAAATCCGGATCATTGCAAAACAACTTAATGTGAGTAAGAACTATCTTTTTAAAAAGGATTGAACATCACTTTCACTCCATCATTTACCATTTCTACGAATATCAATTGTCAATTCACGAACCACTTGTTTCTTCTTGAAAGATATGGTAGCCTATTTTGCGATGTCGCTTGGTCACAATTTTTGTATTCAGTGGTACCAGGTCGAAAAGTCTTAGACGAGTGTTTAAGCGCTCTTGCCAATTGGAAAAGATCCTACTAGGTGGCTCTCAGAGGATCTCATTCGTAGAAAATTCTCAATCGATTAAGGATAGGCCTTGTGCTGGCCTTGTGCCAACGCCCCCGAATCTGTTCGGGTTCCTTGGCTCTCTACAGGGAGCGTATAGTAATGCAACCCGATATAAGAATCATATTGTAGGAAACAGAGTTGTTTATTATATTTAGTATGACTTATTTTCTGCCCGAAGATATTTATTGGCCTGAATGAGTAGTGTGACATGGCTTATTAGGCTATAAAATACGAATGGAGAGTGAGGGAAAGAGAAGGAGTGTGTGTGTGTGTGTGAGTGAGAGAGAGAGAGAGAGAGAGAGACAGACAGACAGACAGACAACAGACAGAGAGAGAGTACGTGTCTGCGTGCTAGTGTGGGTTACAACATAAAATCCGATTTGCACGCAATACATAAATAAAACGACATTAATGCCATTTGCCAAGGACATTTTAACAAGTATCGTTCCTCCTGCTTTGTCCATACGGTTTTTGTAATTCCTCCGTCCTTGAAAGGCAAAGACCCTTCCTGTAATAGAACCAGTGTCCCCACTCGGTGCTATTTCTAGGCCGGCGATTGTATTTTGAAATATAAAAAAAAAAGGTAAACATGCATAATGCAGCACGAAATGGTAAGCGTTGGGTGCAAGGATTTCGCGTTATATGTCATATTTGGGTTTATAATCAGCTGTCTTATAATAAGAAGACTAGGGAAGGTAAGGATGGAGGGTGATCTTTTTTTTTAATTATTGTTAAATTTGAAAAATATAGGCGGAATAAATTAAGAGAAATTTTGAGAAGACAAAATAAAAGTATAGATTACAAATGTGATCACTGCTTTTCTTATCACACGGTCACAGTATTAACACTAATGGACATACGCTATGAAAAACTGCCAATGCTGACATTCAGTGTGAGACCTTAAAGGGCAAGAGGTCACGAGGCCATTTTTGATTAAGGCGACATGGTGGTTCTTGGGGGGGGGGGGGTTGGAATATCTATCTGTTGAGGGCTCAAGCTGTACGGTTAGGATGGATCGAGAGTCTGGTGTGATACTTTTGGAATCGGGGCCGGATGCGTTCATTGATAAAATGATTGTTAAGGCCGTGTGGATAGTAGAAATGGATAATGGATAACAGTAGCACCACGTTGGTGACGTAGTAAGGAGCTATGCCGGTTTGTCTAAATACTTTTAATTGGATCGGCTGGATGTTGGATGGCATGGCAGAACTACAGTTCTATTCCCTACGTCCAAAGTAGTCACAGTAAAGTCTTGTATAACGTTAGTTGCGTCTTGACGGTAAAGATGAATTTTGATCCTCGGATTCTTCGTAGTTGTTCAAATCTTCAGTTAAGCTGTTGTCTTTTAAGTCTTATGTCGGATTAGGTATAAAATTTATTTGAGTGGAAGTACAGTGGAGGATAAGACTATTATTTCAATGTGAAAGTGCACTGTTTACATTTTTCTTCATTCAATCTTGTTCTCCACTTTTTTCATTAGCCTTCGATAAGCTCCAAGTGATCTTGGATGTTGGAGGTAACTTGGCTAAGATTCGAGTTAGAGGACAGGATCGCAGTATCGTCTGCAAAGGCTGTAGAAATAGTATTGGGGTGTGTAGGTAAGTCAGCTGTATAGATGATATAAAGGATGGAGCCAAGAATGCTCCCTTTTCTTTTTCCGAGAATTTGTTGCCGCACCTTACTCTGAAGCAGCAGTCTGGTAAGAAGGATTTCAGGAAAAGACTGTAAGGAATAGGAAGGAAACGTTTAAGTTTATAAACCTTACGAACATACTCAAACAATACACTTTATTCTCGAGGGCAGACGTGATAGTGTCGACTGCTCTCAAACCTTGTTGGTCTGTAGAATGCTGTGAACGGAAGTCGAATTGGTGAGAGGGAATTATTTTATGCGTATCTAGGATAGGGATTAATTGCTTTATAAGGAGTGTTTCGAGGATTTTGGACATTGCAGGAAGAAGTCTAAATAATTTTTATGATTGTAAACAAGTTGTGTTTAATAACATAAAATAATTATAATATTAACAAGCGTTGGAAAGATTCAAAGGACTACATATTTAAAAGGAGGTCCTCGCGGGTGCCTCAAGGACGACCACTTACATACGGGTCAAAGTAAGCCATTATAATAAAACTTAGGGAAAGAAAAAACGAAAATTAAAGCGGAAGTGGATTCTTCCATCACGTACATCGTTAATCCCACGCCAATTTATTCGTCATGACTGGCGATTATAAAACAACAAAACAAGATGATCTCAGAAGACACAAACATCTCCAGGATGCACTTATGCGGTCTTTATCCTAGCTTTTTATAGGAATATTATTTAAGTAAGTTCGCGTGACAATAATGATAACGGTAAACGTAAGATAATCCAATTGGTTATCTTATTTTGTAGTTCTCTACTGAGTTTATTATATTAAAGGGAAGGAGGTGGAATCTGATTATAATGAAACTTTTTGGATGATACTAGGTGGAAAATATCAGAACGTGTCCGCGCGTTCTTGCCAATGAGCATTAGGAGACGAGAACAAATATTTGAAGAAAGTTAAGAAATGTTTTAAAATTTGTCGAATTCTCGCAGTCCACTTGCGGCTTTTCTTATTTCCAATAAATTGCCGGTATCATCCTCCTCGGTTTTGGCAGTCCGGGCCTAGATCTTGATCTTCTCCGACCATCCCCGAGGTTCTCATCACTCTAATTCATTCTTAAATACATTTTTTCTATTTACATTCCGTCTACTTAGTTACTCGATATTCCTCCATCGCCCTTTATCTACTTGACTATTCTAATTGAGGGGGTGATTGTATCGCACACGCACAAGAAAAGTGATATAAGTAGAAAATTTTTAAAAACGTGATCGTTTATTTTTTTAAGTAATAGGGTGTGTGATGCAACAGGAAAAATGACACAACTGTTGGTGGACTCTTAGCTGCTAGGCATTATGAAATTCGTTCATATTATGAAAAACAATTGTTAAATCAACTGTAAAAATGTTTTTCATAATGTGTAATTAACGTAGGCCCTGACGATGACCTTAAAATAGGTGGAAAGCTTGGCAATAAAAATGAATTTGCATACTTTGGTCCAGAGAACATTCGTAAATTATGTATAGTTTCAACGATTTTTTGAATGTTTAAATTAAACAATGTTTAATAATTAGTAATTCATTTCGAATGTTAAATAATTAATTAGCCTTGACTCTATGAGGTAATTTGGGTCAAACATAATGTTAGTAAAACTCCACGGGTATTTATGCTTGTTTGTTAGGTTTGTATATTGCATGTTCCTATCACAAATAAATTAATACTCTAAGGCGCAATGCAATGAGCGATGTGATAGCGATGCAACTTGAAGCGATCTTTAATCGCCCAATTCGACTTTTATCGGCACTACACTCTCGTGCCAACTGGAGCGAAGTGACAAACGATACGACACATACCATAGTACCTTTTTACATTACACTGTTATGTATTGGCATCACTGCCAGGCTTTCTTTTGGTGTTACAAAAAATGATAGAAGATTTAGAAATGAATTGTGATTACCGCTAAATCGAAAATTATTATTAAAGTGAATTGTGCAATGTAAAAAAATTATATTTTTTTATTATATTCTTCCAAAGTATTTCTTCTCACCCAACGTGTTTGTTTTCTTGACATTGTGCCATTCTTGCGTGTCGTGTTGAAAAAAAAAACGAAAAAAAACAGGAATATCTCATTGGCACTCTTAACCCAACACGCAAGAATGGCACAATTACACACTTTGAGTGAGTAGAAATACTTAGAAAGTAAATTTAAAAAAATAAAAAATAAATTTTTACATTGTATTCCACATCCTACATTTTTTTTGTTAAATTTAAACCATGTTTGTAAATCCCAGGCCCTGAAGATGATCTCAATAGAGATCGAAACGTTGGGACGATAAAGAAAATGTTTTTCTGAAACCTACATCACACCAGACCGCATCTCACGATTTCTGAATAATTATTGTTATTAGAAACAATAAACGTAACTTACGACCAAACGAAAGATAGAAATTAAAAATAGAATTTAAGATATAGTTGAAACATTTTTTTTTTTTGGGGGGGGTCTCATTGACAGCAGTGTTAAATTTCACGATACGTTTGATGGTAAAAATAAAACTAGCCAAATAATAAAAATTGCATGTTATGCAGCGTTTGTAGGGTATAAAGAATATATATATATATATATATATAT
>CM077109.1:22452013-22486572 GCA_039619505.1 Cimex hemipterus | reverse complement strand
ACTGGAGATGCTAAGCCCCCTCCAAAGAGTATCTCCCAGGCTCCGGAGAAAGTATGCCGGTCAAACGTCTATAAGAGGGACCTCAAGTACCCCGACCTTGCACTTGAATCCAAGCAGCCATGAACGTCGTAAGTAACTTTTTTTTATATTATCGACGGATTATAATTTTTAGAACATTAGCCCTTATAAGTGTAACACGTAATTAACATTCTTTATGAAAACAAGCCTTTCTTTGGATTTTTTCTTTTAAACGTTTTCGTTTAAGTTAAAGACAAGGTGTTATATTAAAAGTTGATTTTATTGCAGTTCTAAGTATGTAAGGGTATGTTTTGACATTATTGACTTTTATCACTTATTTACAAAAATATCAGTGTATAATTTATATACATTCTTGAAAAGGACTTGATTTTTTACCTCCCAAACGCACATCTATTTTCGATAGTATTTATTCCTACTTTTTAGCCTTAGTTCTGTATTGTATTTATATTTATAGTAAGGTCTGGTTCTTTATACAAAAATTCTATTTTCTCCTTGTATTGACTTCATTCCTTCTTTTGAGGTATTTTCCAATTTTCTTATCTTTTTTCCGACTTAGGCCCGAATGTGGCTTTAGGTCGTTCAATGGCGAGTCCAGTGACTATTTGTCGCGTCACCAAAGCATTTTTCAGTCTTTGCCTTGTCATTGAGGAAGGCCAGGATCAATTTTCCATTTACAGATGGGTCAAGTTGAGAAAACATAATTTGATAGACGCTTTCGCAGGGTTCAACACTTCACTGACGGGATCTTTGGTTATCATTGTTGTTTATTGATAAAACAAAATCCACAGTAACATAAGAAAAAAACGAATTTTCTTGATACGTGTTAATGATACCGCTTGAGATATTTCGGAATTAGCTTGTTTTTGACTATTTTCTTTATTAAAGCTACAAATTAAGCGATAAGTTCATTCCTGAAATTTTTTTGTCTCCCGTAGAAAATTTTCTTTATCCATAAGCCAGGGGCAGAACCTCATACACTTTGAGTTTAATTGTTACTTAACCATTGATTAACTTATGAAAAACACCTTATCAGTTTCCAGATTTTAAATTGTCCTGCCAGATTGTGCTGAATCTATGTTTAACTTTTATATTAACTTCGAACCCTTGATTGATTTTCTTCTTTCAAAAATTCGAGCAAATGTTTCACTGTCTTTAGTAAATTAATTGTACGTCTATTTAATTTAATTTTTCAAGGCTTCTAACTTAATGTTGTCCTGGAATCGAGCTGTTTTCTCAATTGTCTACAAATTCGTTCAGGGATTCGATTGATGAAAATTACCCGATTAGTCTCATATTCACGGGAATCGGAACAAATTTTTGCCTGGGTGCGTGGGGGTAAATTGTTCGTTTTCTCAGGTCGTTCAGTTCAAAACGATTATTGGTATATTTTGAAAAATCGACAGTCAAATAACCACGAGCACATATCACGCCATTCAGTAATTAACAGAGATTAATTAATTTTTGAAACGTTTTATATTTAAAAAAGATTATACAGATTTGTACACTTTATAAGGTTCAGATTGAAAAAAAATGACAGTTTTCAGAGTAAAATATTTTTAAAGAATGGCTTTGCAATAACAAATTTATCCCATATACTGGAATCTTTAGAAATTTTTTAACATCTGCAATCTCAATGGCATCCTAACCTCCTGGAACTTCCATTTCTAACCTAATACATTGGAGTATGGGTCAGATTGTTTTCAACCTTCTACTTACAAGGTGCCTCTCAGAGTATCATCCTCAGTGGTGTAGCCAGTATATACTCTTCTTATTTCTTTCCAACCCTATACCACACTGCCAATCTATCCTCCATCTCCGATTCTGCTAAAGCTCACCGACCCTTTTAGGGACATCTGTTCCCTTGAATAAGGTTTATAAAAAACAAAAATCCATACAATTTACTTGAACTACTTACTTGAAAAAACGGGACAAACAACCAAACCCTTTCATAAAAAATTAATTGTAAACAGTAATTCGGTCAATTTGACTACTAAACTTAAACGGATTAAAATTAAAAAACCTTCACCCTGTCCCATCATTCTCCTAATCTATTATAAACTCACTACTCCCCTACCGAAAACATCCAAAAAGACCTGGGCGGAATCTAAACAAGTTCAAAATACCTGGAATCACACTTAAAAGGATATAACTGAACCAACCGATTACTTAAAACACAATTAGACAATAGATCTAAATACTCTACAAACAATAAATTTCTAATATAAAACACAATGCTGAAACCAATCGATTTATTATTGAAAGTGAGATTGAGTTAAAAAGTTAGTTTCACGAGTAGGACTCGAACTCGGGACCCTCCGGGCTACCGATCAATTTCAAATACATCCGCTCTTTGAAGCTTAATTAAATCACTAATAGAATACTATAAAACAGTACCATAGTGTTGGGTACAATATTACTCGCCTTTTAAGATAGAGTTGCAATATCTATAATTACCGATACATATTTTAATTTAAAGTTATTTCGCTTGTTCCATCTTCCCGAGATAAGGACTTCACCGACGCCCTTCATTCCCACTATGCTAAATCTTGACCCACCACCCTGGTATTTAATACGGAAAATTGAAACAATCGCGGAGCCTGTTTCCCGTAAGCCACACCATCTCTACACTTATTAACTTTTTAATACAGAAATTAATTCTCCTCTGTCTATGTAGTTGTGCTTCTAGCCTAGTATCCATCCCTCGTTCGTGATGTTGGTTATGGTATTTAAGGGTTGACTCTGAAAGGAGAAAGATCCCCCCGCCCCTTTACACACTTTTCACTTCTAATCTTTTTATCTGATTGATAGATAGTCGAGAATTTGGGCTGGAGTCACTTCCTCTCTTCTGCATACGAAAGAAACGGATGCCCTAGCTACCTAAAGACACCGCTAATAAGCTCTGAACGATTTGTGTAATGTGCATCCATAGTCCATGTTAGAAAAGCGAAGAAACGATAGAATTCACTCCATGGATACAAACAACTCGTAAACCGGTCTGCCAGATTTTGAGTTGCCTGCATATTTTGCGTAGAAACAGAAAAGACCTACAACGAATCTATTCACAATCTGCTTAACTTTACATCCGCAGGAGAGAATACTAACACTGAACCCAGGCCTAATAATTCATTGAATTAGGACTTGTAGGTATGCTGTAGGTTCAAAACGGGGAATGCAATATCTCCCAAAGTGCGCAATATGACCTACTCCAAATGTTATTCATCGACATTTCCTTTGTGGCAGGTCGATGCAGGTGTTCCACACGGTATAGCGTCTTGGATCCGGTGTTATTATAATCAGTTTACTACTCCTGACGATACGATTCTCACATTTGCTTAAGAAATTTTTATATATTTTTCATCAAATTCCGTAGCACATCAAAACCTACAGACTCACCTCTACACCTTAGAACATTGGTTTACAAAATGGCCCATTATACCAAATACCTCTAAATCAAATCGTGTAAACTATATCCTTAGAGACTACCTTTTCCTCTTTCTCTTAACCTCTTATAATCCTCGTACAAACTATGGGGTTTGACTAAACCTTCCAACATCAATTGAACCTAGACCTGTAATCACGCTCTATTGTTGACGGACCAATTTATGCTTTCACACTACATACAATGACCTCACATTTCATTAATAACCTTGCGAGATTCAGTCATATAAAAAAAACACATCTCCTATCACATATCTCCTGGCTACTTTCAGACTATATTCCTAAAAGTCTCAAAAGGTAATGACCCCGTAATCTATTCCCAAGGGTAGAAAACTATTTTATCCTTAGAAAGATTGAATGTAGATTGATTTTAAACTAATGTTTCTTTTTTTATCTTATGTTTTCAATATGAAAAAGTAAATTGTTCAAACAAAGACAAAATGTTTGCGTATTTTCTAATTCAATGTTTTTTGTATAGATACATTCAGTCCTTTTTCTTAAATGATAATAACCTTGTTTAAACGAACAGGCACGATAGTGATTAGACTCATCCTCATTGGGAGAATATTCGGATTTTTGTTATTTTAGACATCATTAGATCCGAGAATTTCGTCTGCAATTATTTCGTAAATGCGACTACACGATATCCGAGAATAAACAAAAGAGTGAAATTTGAGTTTATAAAATGAATCAATTATTTCTCTCAGGCCATTCGCCGGATATAAAGGTTCTTTGTTTTAATATATATAGTAATATTATGTTGCACTAATTTCACTTGAATTTATCTACCATTTAATTTATTATAGTTCATAATTGTAAATTAACTATTTAAAAATCAGCTTAAATAGAAAGTTTAATTACAAAAATTACTGACCTTATTAATTATCTTTATTTCACTATTTTACGAGCAAGAAATGATTAAAAAAACAAGTTACGGATATAAAAATTTGATTAATTCAAGTACTGATTGCCATGAAAGTAAGGAAGAAGTAAGTGACCCGGTGCCAGGTTAAGATGTGTTCATGTCAAGATAGACCTTAAAAGGCTGTTGGGTTTTCATAGATATGTTGGTAGCTAATTGGCCGTAAAAAAGCGAATACGGATATACAAATCAGCTTTTTATAATGACCATCATCAGATATTGAAACAAGAATGGATGGACGTTTGTATCTGTTTTAAAAAATGATCTTGCAAAATGATTACAAACATATATAGTAAGAAATATGAAGATAAAATTTAGATGATTTCCATGACCATGATCTTCAGAGCTGTAGGGAGAACAGGTCTTCGAAATTGTTTGTTTTGTTAAATAACGTTACGAAGTAGGAACGTTCGTAGTTTTAAAGAAACGTTGAAAGCTAAATTAACGACAATTTTAATAAAAGCAAGCCATGAATTTAAAGATGATAATGAAAATTTGTAACGAGACCTTGCGGATTTTTTTCGTTAGTTAAATAACATTAATTTGCGAGTTTTTTCAAATAAAATATTGAAACTTAATAATCGAAAAATCTATTTTAATAAAAAGAAAGTTATGAAGTTAAAACATTGATTATTACAACCAATTAAGATTCTAGTTGGAATAAAAAAGTCAATGGCAGGAGCGGGATTCGAACCCACGATCTTCTTCGGCAAGATACGCAGCTGCTATACCGCTTGAGCTATCGTGACGTTTTTTATCTCAACTAGAATCTTAATTCGTTGTAATGTATTAATTGGTCAAGCGGAACGAAATTAGTGAGCTTGATTATTGCAATGACTATGCGCATTTTCAGAGCTATACTAAAACAGGCGGACAGAATATTTTTTTCCTTAAGAAACGTCGCGGGTAGTATGTATTTTTCAAAAATGATCGTAGATCTAAAATATCAAAAATGTAAATATAATCTAAAGATGAAGATAAGACTGTGGTTATTACAATGACCAAGTAGAGATTGTGAGTTGCAGCAAGAACAGGCGGATGAGAATTTAAAAAAAAGTAAATAATGGTCGGTCTTTTGATAGTTTTGGTTGAAATATTAACAGCCCAAAATATTAATAAAAATGTAATGATGATAAGTTATACGTATACAATCACCGTGTAAGTAGATCTTCATTTTCATAGCTGTAGCCAGAATAGACCGGGAATTTTATTTTAAAATTGACGGTTACTGAGTGCTGAAAAAATATCTACAGCTTAATGAACAAAAATTTTTAATAAAACCATAAAAATTAAGTGTTGAAGATAAGTGTTATATGAATACACGAGAATGCGTACGAATACGGAGAACCGGGAAAATATTTTAAGGTGAATAACACTGAGTGGTGGTGAAATTTGGAAAGCTAAACGATCGAAGATCCTAACAAAATGCTTTTGATGAAGTTACATACATAGATCCTTTCAATGGCCATGTAGACTTCAAGGCTGTCGCGAATACAGGCGGACCGATGTTTTCTTGAAAAGTGTGTGCAGTGACGTGATTAAGACAGGGTTGTGAGATCGAAAGTTGAAAGATGGAAAATATTAGTGATAAAGATAAAAGTTAGCTTACTATAATGATGTCCAGAGCTATAGCGAGAACAGGCGGACCGAGAAAATTTTTGTATTAGATAAAGTCGGGTTGTGTTTGTTTGGTTAAATGTTGAGAAGAGGGTTGTTGTTTTGTTAGATCTAACTTGATGTGTGTATTTTTTTCTGTGTTAAAAGTGCGTGAACTTACGCTTCTTCTGACGACCTTACTATGCTATGCTGACATCGCATGATTGCAAACCTGCATTTTGTATAAGTAGTCTTTTTAAAACCTGTTATCATACGTCGGTTAAATGTTGAGAGCATGCCCAAAGTCAATAAAGATCTTCAGTAAGCGAAATCGGACGGACAAAATCTCATTTATTTTTAGAAATAACATCTATTCGTTTTGCCCAAATATTGACGAATATATTCGAAAATCTCATTAAAAAGCGAGTACAGAGGAAAAGATTTAGTGAAAACACTAACCTTGAAAATGAGAGGGAAGACGAATTTTGGGTTTCTGCACGAATCAAGTCCGCCCGTTCTGCAGTTTTCACTTGTACGAGTTAGAGGAGTCCGTACGATCATCAGTGATGATACTCGCAAAACATGGACTGCCCGACAGTATTTTTAAGTCTTCATGAAACTGGAAGGATATAAATTATCGAATGGATGTAACATCCCGATTAGCACTAGGGAGAACATAAGAGCTGATGGTATCGTCAGTTATACAGTGAAACGTCCAAATACCCTTTTGTGGTCGCGGACAGTCAAACCACTTTAAAATACTTGTTTTCCGGTTATGAATTAAAATTATATTGGCTATGCCAGGGTTTGAACCCAGAACCGCTAGCATGGTATTACGAGTCGGACGCCCTAACGACCAAAGAAAGCCCCGTTTCCTCTCAGAACTTATGATTTATTTTTATAAAAGCGATATACATTTGTGCATATTTGACCTGTCAGATGATGATCAGTTTGAAGAGTTAAGAAATTTTTAGTCTATGTATTGGCTTGTTAGATATCACATGATGTGTGTATTTTTGTGTGTTAAAAGTGTGTGAACTTATGCATCTTCTGACGACCTTACTATGCTATGCTGACGTCGCACGATTGCACACCTGCATTTCTATAAGTAGTCTTTTTGAAACCGGTTATCATACGTCGGTCTTTGCTAACGGTCCCCGGGCAAGTGCTTTCTTTCGCCCTCATCGGTTCAGTACTCTGCTAAATTGTGTTAAGGCCGCTAGGAATTTAATTAGTAAAAAAGGGTTAAAAGACAGCCGAGTAACAAAAAACAGGTAAACAAACTCCGCAACTTGGGTAGATGGTCTGGGCGTAGAAAATTTCAATTATAATCCTCATTATTCCTGGAGGCCTATTAGGTTTCTCCTCGTTGGTGGAATAACGAGTACGTTTCAAGATTGTATAGCATGATCTAAAATTTACAATTCTGTAAGGTTTTAATTTGAACGGGAATAATTACAATGTTAGATATTATATACCGGCTAAAACAGGCAGTGGGGCATAATCAAAGAGGATAATGTACTTGTTTGACTTAAGAACTTATGATGGTGCAATAGAGACTGTAATTACTTGCACACAGATAAAACCATACCAATCACAAAGAAACAGACCCATTTCAACTGAATATGTACATTGAATACATATTAGTCCGTATCAACTCTCTTTCTGTCTGTCTCTCTCTCTCTCTCTCTCTCTCTCTCTCTCTCTCTCTCCCTCTCTCTCTCTCTCTTTGACTACCTATTTTATATCTTTTAACTATTTCACTACATGCAGAAAAACAAACAAAAACTTGTAACACAGAGAATTATCGATCAGCTGGGCCAGAGATAATTAACAATCTATGATTGGGATCACATTCATCAATTGTCAACATCCAGAATAGTCAAATTTCAATTAGGATAAATGTAAATAATCTTGTCCATCATCATGTAAGCTTGAAGATTTGTACAATTGATTTTTTCTCCCAACTGTTAACTTATCTTCTTTCTGAACGTTACTGGCGATTCATCATAGTGTGCTTAATCATGAACCGGATGACTTTCACATTGCATTCACGAGCTTTCGACGACCGGATGGGCCCATGAGACGTATCTTATCTCCCGCTACTTTGCCCTACGCCGGCATCAATAGGTCGAAGAGGGGCAAAATGCGTAATCGTGAGATCCCCAGGTGAAAAATCCCCTTTATCGGGGTGTGCGAGAGGTGAAGAAAATCGCCGGAGTTTATCTTATCGGTTCTCCTTGTCCTACCCACCTTCGACTTGCTAAGGTACGGCAAAAATAAATATTCATAATGTTTAAATAGTGGAGATGAAACATTGGTGCCACGAGCGGGAGTCGAACCTTCGACCTTTGGCTCAATTTCTCAAAAAGAGACATACGAAAAAAAATTGTAGATGAGTTGGTGTCCGGGGGGACAAAAGACACGATACCTCGAATGATGTGTTTCGGTGAAACACTGATGGCCAATGTTCGAAAATCAAAAAAGCAATTGATGAAGATAAAGACTTAGATTACTTAAATTGCCCTGTGACAACATTATTATCTTCTTAATTCAATTATTATTATATTTTGTCGTTACTTAAATCTAAAACGACGCAGGAGAATAATTACGTTAAAATCTAGTTAACCGTTTCAAGCTACTGTAGGTATGGTCTTGTTTATTTAACGAGGGCTGGATCTTCTAAGAAGGCTATAATTTTGTATAATTCACGTACGCTTAGTTTATAATTATCTTTGATTTCGTAGATAATGGCTGTCGTCATAATAATTCTTCGGTAATTTAAGAATTTTTATTTTTAACGATTTCCATCATCATAGATAACTTTTATTAGTAGGCTTTAGTTTAGGGTTCGTAGCGTTTTTCCCTTGTCGGGCTTAAACGGAATTTTACAGAAGAAAATGCCTCGCTGGAAAGGCTTCCCACGGACTGCGGAAGAGTCTCAGGAGACGGAGAAGAAGGAAGGAATGCAGACTGCCATGACCCAGTTGTATGCTCACCCAATTCCTGGATAACGGCAGCGCCTCTGTCCTGTACCGGGCCAGGCCAACCTCCGAAACCATTTTACCTATTAAGAGTAAAGGATTACATGAGTGTCATTTTATTTCGAACACGTAGTATAAATAATTGTTTTGATTTGGCCAAAGATCCTCGAGAAAATGTCAAATTTTTTACCAGAAGTGCACGAAATTCAAAGAAAACTGTGATACCATTTATATTTTTGTAGCAACAATCTGATGGAATTTGAGTTTGAAAATGCTCTTTCTGGGAGAGTCTAAAGTGTAATGATGTTGATCGATCATTATTCATCAAATTATTGGCATTTGCTATAACATAAGGTGGATAATGATCAATAAAAAATTAAAATTTAGCACTACAAAGCTTCGTTTTTTGTGTTACTTTTTCCTATTGAAAGAATTGAGGGTCCGCGAAAGGGAATTTCATCTGGGATTGAAAGATACTTTTCGGCCGGTCGAAATAATTTCGAGGCCCGAAACACCGATTGTAATTTGATGGGCCATCATCCTTGCCGTTATGCTTTCGTAGGCTTCATTGCCCCTGATCGCACGTTCACTTTTTGGTTTTGTCAATGGACTTCTAGGTCATGTCTATCAACTCTTTTAATTGTTCGAACATCGTCCGTTTGTTCTCGCTGCTATTAAGTACCGGTCCGAATCCGAGTGAAATAAAGACCAATTATAAAACTTTGACAGTTCAACTAACAGTCCACGCAACATGTTCTCACAATTACTCTTTTTTCGGGCATAACTTTAAAAGGATACAAGGTTGATACAATGAAAAACTTTTTTTTCCTTATTCTAAATTTAATAGAAGACTTAATTACTTTTTGTTCGATTGAACGTGCTGCAAAACGTAAAAAGAACAAAATAAACAATTTAATCATAGGGCTTGTTGTTTAATTAAAAAAGAGTTATAATTACTCCAAAGCCTCGCATAAATTTAATTTAGGCGGATTAAGTAGAAATTATAAAACAAACTTGGACTAAAGTTTTCCTACAAGAATTTTCAAATTTCGTAATTGTAACAATTAATCATCAGGTCGGTTTTAGACTTTTCATTGCCTCTCATCCGTTTTATATTTCGTAAGTTTATAAGATTTTTTAGCATATATACGATGAATATTTGAAGCATCGTATTTTATAAATTTATATTATATTTAAGAAAAATAGACAGATAAATAGGTTAATACATAGATGGACGGGTAGGTAGCTAGAACCAGATAGATAGATAGATACATAAATGGATAGATAGAGATACAGATAGATAGCCAGAGAGCGTGAGAGAGCTTTAAACAGAGTAACATTTAAAACTAACATGATCAATGCAATAAAATCGTAAATGGAGATACGCAGGCTTATAAAAACTGTTATAAATTTTTTGCTCGAAAATCAATAAACCAATCCGGTTCAACTCCCAATACTTGAAATTAAAGCTAACCCCAAAATTCGTTCTTCCTAAATGAAATATTGAAAAAAAACTGTTCAAACCTTTTACAGCGGAAATGCTATAAAACAATAATAAATAATGAATTGCATAAAATATATAGTTAAGAGATGCAAAACGTTTTTGCCAATATCTTGTCCGCATTATGCTTGCTTCATTACAGTCTCCAGTAGATTGGGATAAATTCGATTATGATAATTGTATCAAAAGTTAAATTTATCAATGATATAAATAAAGTACCACGGATAAACAAATTAAAAACATTCAGTACAGTGCAATGAAATGTACTCATGAAGACCAAACTACTCTAATTTAATTTTACCCAAGGGTTGTAAATTTAACAAACATGGTCCTAAATAAAGAAGAAACAATTTATTAAATAAAGGCTTAAAATTTGTCCCGAAAACAGAACCAGATAGGTCGAGACTGCTGTCACTTGATAATCGGTTGATTGTAATAAAAATAATTATAAATGTAAAATATAAATGTGCATAAGTACTTAAAACAAACTTGATAAATCTAAACGTCAAAAAATTAGAAACAAGAGAAAAAGTAACAACAATGATATTTTAAAAGCCGATAAAGGAAATAGTATAGATAACATTGAATACGAAAAATACGTTTCTAAATTTGAAGATTCTCTAAATAACGATTGTAATGGAATAAAAAAAGACTCCTTCAAATTAGAGAAATTAAATTAACAACTAGGGTTGAAACAGCTGTCACAAATACTGACTTTATATTCCCAAATGACCAAGTTAATGAACTTATATCATTGAATATGAAACGCCCAATGTAATATGGTATGGTCAAAATCAACAAAGAAAACGAACCTATTCGACCAGTAGTACTCTTATAATTCTCCCTACCAATAACAATAGATAAAATAATTAAAACCCACATCAATTCAAACCCATTCTTAAGAATTGTTAACGTATTTAATGGCCATAAATATACATAACAACAGTGTTTTAATTTAGAAAGTTTAGAAATATCCATGTTAAAAAATGTATTACACTAGTACAACCAAAGCCTTGTTCAGAGTACTATTAAAAAAATTGTAAAAATTATACCATATAGCTCTCAAATATATACAATCTTTTTTTTTGTAAAAATTTATTTTTGGTTTTTGGGAAGGTTCGCAACAGCAAATGTCATATAAACCCTCAAGGTGCTAGTGTTTTTGGAAAAAATTGCCAGTATGTCAGGTTCGAATGCAGGGTCGCTGGATTTGAGCCCGAGACCTTTACCTTACAGGGTAAAGGCACCGTGTCAACGCCCCAACCCCTACCAGCCACCCACCGACGCCCGTCCAATTATTGTAACTTTAATAATAAATTATCTGAGATAAAATAGTTAAACTTAAATGGTTAATAAGTATGAGAAAAAAATCATTTGAAAATACACCAGAGATACAATTTTAATTTAAATAATTAATACGGTCAATTATATATGGATTAATACAATTTTAATGTTCTCTGAGCTTGGGTTTAAATTCGTTTTTTTAAAATTAAATATCTAAACAAAACATGGTAGAGTTGAAAACTACGAAAAAATTTGGTTTAACAATTTCCACAAGAAAAATAGGTCATTGTACTTTGTCAAATAGACTTAAAAGGAAATTGGCCACTTTTTGATTCAGAGGGAGCTTCATGATAGTGTTCACTCTCGTTCCGTTGGCTTCAAGGATCGTTCAAATTTGTTTTACGGGATTCACGGGGTGAAAGGCGGTTCTGTAACGAGCGGGAATAAAAGGGATGTCAAATTGCAATAGGAAATGAAAAACTCGAATTAGAAGGCACGAGGATTCGATCAGGTTTAAACTCAGGTACGGCCAGAGCTTTCCCTTCCTCGACCCGTCAATTCCATCGGGTTTTCTTTTTAATTTTATCGCAATCCATTCCGGCCTCTCGGAGCAATTAATAAGGGGAAAAACTAGGCTCCCGTTAGTTATTGTTCGCATGGAAAACAACACTCCGTACGTGCAAAACGGCCCATGATTCATAGTCAACCCGGCTCACACGAGTCAATTATATCTCGGAATCTGGAACGGCCATTAACTGCAGAGACGCGTTTTTCCATAATTGACCGATTGACAATGCGAACTGTCGGTTTTAATTCGGAGACCGGCTCTTGTACGCTTTTCATTTGGTCAGTTTCCGATTTGCAATAAAAATTGAAGTCACGTTCGAAAATGAAAGTCGAACGGCCGGTTCGCATCACGGCTCAAACTTTACGCCTTGAAAAAAAAAAATCTCCCTAAGCACTGCTTATTTATAGATCTTGATAAACTGTAAGTATAGGTTTCTCTCTTGCAATTTTTCGAATTATGCTCGCTTGACCAACAGGAACCAGGCAAACATTTAAAGCGTACTTCTAACTGCACACAATTTTGTATTATAGTTATTACTGTAATTGGCATACAATATTATTTTAAAAGTGTTTTTTAATTGCAGCAAACAACCATTAATAACGTAGATTTTTAACATTCTTGCGTTGAAATTATAATAAATATTTAATATAACAAATACTTTACTTTCTGAAGAGTAGGCCCAACAAATTTTGTTAAAAATAGGATTCCTTTTAACCACCCTTTAAAGCCTTTAAATACGATTTCTTCCGTCAAACAAAAATGTTTGTTTGCTTCAGTAGCAATTCGTTACTTCGGTATTCAGTCTTGACTAAGATGTCAACGCGTGATATTCGCCTAATTTCGCTTTTCAAGTTTCACTTCGGTCGGAATGGTGCCCAAACGGCCGGAAATTATTGAAGACTGGGGCGATGTGAGGGAGAGAACCGTTCAGAGAGAGCTTAAAAAATTTCGAGAAAAGATTTCTTCCCTCGATTATGATGTTCTGTGAGCTTCGGTCAAAGATTCAACAAATCATTTCGAGAACTGCAGAGAATTTTTCAGTTAGCAAATCGACTATCGCTGATCACCTTAAGGCAATAGGACAGGTGAAAAAGCTCGAAAGTTGATTTACCTTAAACGATCACCACCGATAACGATCATAAAGTTTGTAGAAAATAAAGCACACGTTGCGGAAAAAAAGAACATTTTATCGATAGAATTGTTCTGTGTGATTGCAACTGGATTCTCTACGATAACAACAGACGTTGTGGACAGTATCTCGACAAAGGAGTGGCAATGCTACATTTTCCAAAAAAAAAGTTGATGGTGATTCTTTGGTGGGCTTCGTTTGGGCTGATTTCCTACAAATTCTTGGATCCTGGTGAAACGTATTGCTCTCAAATCGAAGCAATGGACCAGACATTGGTATTATTGAAGCCATCTTTGGTCAATCGGAAAAGGCCGATTCTATTATACGACAATGTTCGGCCTCATGTCTCACATGACAACACGAAAAATGATGGATCTTGGTTATCAGGTTCTTCTTCACCTTCCCTTTTCTCCAGACTCTCGCCTTCAGAGCACAATTTTTTCAGACACCTGGGCAACATTTTTCAACACGAAACGCGATCAAAAGTCGTTGGAAACTGCGTTTATGTAATTTGTTAATAATAAAGACTCCATATTGTACTCAAAGAGTATAGAGAAGTTGTCATCACATTGGGAAAAGTATATTGAGAGTGATAGGGTATTTTAATTTTTTTAAATGTTAAAAAAATTATTTGGTTGTTGTTATTTTATGACCATAAATCTGTATTTTCCAGAAAGCCAATATTTAGTATAACATTGTAGGTCAAAAACACCAAAGAAAAAAAGAAAAAATGTAGGTATCATTTTGTAAATTTTACAGCATTAAAAATATTTATATCCTGTATCTTTTTGAACCTTAGTTGTGTATGCATTTTTTGGTTATTATGTATCAATGGGTTTTTCCTATTATGCAGGATATGAAAATAATAAGCACCGTTGTATTGTATGATTTTAAATAAACAAAAAGTTATAAATTCGTGAAACCTACGTGAACAGTAAAGCAGAGTAAAATACTTTTTTAAATTTAGGATTCGTTTAAGCACTCTTTAAAGGCTTTAAATACAAATTGTTATAGCGAACAAAAATATTCATTTTTTGGGCTTGATTCGCTTGCGGGTATTTTTACATTTTCCCGATGCCGGTTGTTCCACTTTTAAACTTCACAACCCCTCACGGTTTATCTAATGTATATAGTTTTACATTTCAACGTTATTTGCAATAATTATAAAGCTGGATTTGTCATCACTTTGCTTGTGTCAACAACGTTTAGACTTTTCGTAAATTACAAGTCAGAAAAATGGGGCTGAAATCAACACAAACATATCATACATTGTATTTTATATATCCGATTCTCATTCATTTATGGAGGCCAAATATAATATTTCTAAGCCCATTTGAACCTTTCCTAACTCAAGTGTAACCCTTTTCGAATTCAAATGTAGCTCTTTCCAAGTACCATGTTACCATTCCCATATGAGCTCCAAATACAAAGGATGTTATGTAACTGTTTTCATTTTTGATACCCTTTAAAAAAATAAAGATTTAACTTACTATGGAATTGCTTAAATTTGGATCCCTAATTCGCCCAGAGATTAATTATTAATAAGTATTAATTGATAATCCACGTACGGTCTGGTGTACCTCAGGGCTCTCACTCTGGTCCGATTTTATTCCTTTTGTTTTTTAATGACGTCGACTCTGCTCTCATTAACTCTTCATTTTCATTGCTAGCAGACGATTTGAAAATTTATCGCCCTGTCGAATCGTTGAATGATTGTATTCTCTTGCAAAATGACTTGAATCGCTTTTGGCTTTGGTGTAAGCGTAATAACTTGAAATTAAATGAGAATAAATGTAAGACTTTAAAGTTTAGCAAGAGGAAAATAAATATTTCATGATTACGACCAATTCGTTTATAGTGTCGAAGGTTATCGCATTGACGAGGTAGATGCTATTTCGGATCTTGGGGTTATCTTTAACAGGAATTGTGATTTTCGGGACCATATCTGGGCCATTAGAAATAAATCCTTTAAAAATTTAGGATTCGTACTTAGGCAAACTGCGGACTTTAGAAACCATTTTGCAATAAAATTACTATATCAATCGCTGGTGCGCAGTCCCCTCGAGTATGCCAGTGTTGTTTGGTCGCCGAGTTCGTCAGATGGGTCTTGCATGATAGAGAGGGTACAGAGAAAAGCCACGAAATTCCTGTATAACAAATTATACAATCACGGGTACTACCATAATTGCTCCTATGAAGACAGACTTGCTCTCGTAGGCCTGGATTCTCTGGAAGGTAGAAGAGTTTTGGCTTCAGTTGTGTTTCTGTGGAAGATCCTAAATAATTTTATTGATTCCCCGGAGATATTATGTTGTATTGGCTTTAGGGTTCCCCAGCGTCAACTACGGACCCATGAATTGTTTAGTACTTCGCGGCACAGGACCAAATACGGGTTACAGTCTTCAATCTCCACAGCTGTGCGTCACTTAAATAGACTCTCTATCAGTACGGACCCCTTCTCCTCGACCCTTCAGATCTTTAAAAAAAATATTAAACTCGCGTTAAAATGTAATTGAGAGTTTAATTATTACTCCTGCTATGTTGTTTATTAAACTATTTATAATATTAATTTTTGGTTGAAAGTGTGACTGTTTGCTGTTACTATTATTCTTATACCATTTTTTAGTATTTTATATAACGATTGTTTTGTTGTGTTACTTGACTGTCCTATGCCTGGGTACCTAACCTGTTTGGACTATAAAATAAATAAATAAATAAATAATTTAAAAGTAATTAATTTTTGCCTTTTCAAATGAATATAAACTGTTTCTAAACCTGATTTATTTACAGAGTTTGATCTAATTAAAAATTTACGTTTCCGTCTTGTCTGTTTTTGATTTAGTGCTGCTTCACCAGTCCTGTCTAACCGACGTCAAAGCTTCGTGATCTTTACATTTTTAAATATATAAAAGTATTGAAAATAATTGTAAATAGTATTCCATATCTGGACAGTTGGGGCATTTTTTTTCACAGATTCCCATTTATTATTAAAACCTTTTATTTACATATTCGAATGGGCCTGGGCAATCATATAAACATATATAAATATTTTAAAAGGGAATGTGAACCTGTTTAAAAATTCATTAAAATACTTATAAAATTTCCACGGGCATATACTGAGATCTTGGTTAACTTTCAGTTAACTTTCAAGTCTCAATCGAAACAAAATAAGCCGTTTGACCAGATGAAAGCGAAATAATAAAATCAAACAGGAGAAAGTGAAGGCATTCATCAAAGTTGTCTGATTATTTTTGATAAAAAATAATAATAATAAAAATATAAAAAGGCTATACATATTAGCGTCGAACTTCTCCAGAACGGACCGCTTCTAGCAACCTGACTATTTTGTCTTCCTTGGCATTATTATTTATGTAACTAAAAAAAAGTAATTCTTATACTAAAAACTGTACATGGACAGTATGTTTATAAATCTTTCTATGAAAAAGTCTCTTATAACTAACGCTAGGGTAAAAAAGAAGAAATTTACAGGCTGATTATATTTTGAATCCTATTGAATTCAGTTAAAGGTAAATAAAATTTTCAAAAATACGTTTTATTATGTTTGACCCTGTTGGAATGCCCGTTCACGCTGTTGTGTTGGACAAAGTTTCTAGCAAAAAAAATTATGTCTTTTTAACGTTTTAACTGCTTAACAATTTAATTATTTTTAAGCCGAGTCGTTTCGTCGACACGTATGGGTACGTACGTTCTCCTAGTTTCTTTTGAACAATAAAATCAATAAAGTTTTAAAAAAAGTTATTCATCATAGTGAATGATTTTTGACTGAATTTAACAGTCTGCCCACCCTCTTTCAAGTAAATCAGTGTAGAAGCAGAGCTTTCTTTGTAAGTTTAACAAAGTCAATTTGGTAATAAGGTTAATCAGCATAATTCAACCCGAAAATGTCCGGACACCCCCTTTCGTATCTCGGCGAAGTTCATTCATTAAACCAAGAGAGCAACGGAGGTTGTCGGATCATTGGTGGATAATCTCCTTTCAGAAGAGATTCGAATCAGAGACGGAGGATCCCTTGCGCCTTTGGACGAGGTGAATCATCCGGAGTGACGTGCGGTCCGTTAGGCCAAGTTCCGGCTGCCGGGGGCCACTATGATATGCCCTGAGAGACCGGCAACGGTCCCGAGCTCCTCGACCACCCTTTACACTCATTAACAACCCTTTGCGTAGCTGATGCTAATTTCCCCGGCTCCACAGTCGGACAGTTTTACATCAACATTTCTTGTTAGTGAAATTCATGCACATTCGGAAAAACCGGATAGTTTAGACGTGCTGAGCGTTAATTTTAAACTTATTTATTATACCAATCTTTAAATATGTAACTAGGGCCAAAAATATGGTTAAATAATAATAAATCAATCATTAAAAGGGGGTAAATTAAACACATAGACGGGAAAGTGTTACTTATCTTGTTAACCATGGAGTAATGATATAAAGAAAGCAATGTAGATGCAATTGTTTTTAGAGCATAAAAACAGTTAATTATCCAGAATTTCTAATTTTTAAAAATACACCTTAATTACAATTCGTCTTATATAGGGCTTATTATTAATTGAATGATGTTCATGTATTCATTGAATAATATGACTTTTTAAAACTAAGTTAAGAGTCATCAGTGGCTTTTTTCGAGTTTTCTCGGCTGAGTGAAAGCCCCTTGTCACAATCAATCCGGCGACACTTTCCGACTGAGTGGCAAGTCTCGTTCACCTTTCCCCTCGCCGTATAGGCGTCCCGGCCTAAAACGAAATTTTCCCCCTGAATAGGACCGATGGTTTTATACATTGGGCAAAATGTCGAGCACATCAGTTGTCACGGTGATAAAATATCGGTAAGATTACCGTCTATGTACCTAATTCTCGAGAAATCTTCTGGATGTACCAGTGTTACCCGTGTTTTTTTAAACTAATCAATCTAGAAAAATTAAACAATATTTTTTTAAACTGTTGTTACCGATAGGTCTGTTAGATGCTTTCAGTCTCTTGCCGTCATTAGTATTTTTTGACGTATACATCGTATAGTTTTTACTAAAATAAATGTAGCATGTATACGGTGTATCAGCTGCTATAGTCCACCCATTTAATTCGAAGTGAAAGTGCACGTCTGTACGTCCAGATGTGGACCAGCAGGATAATGTAACGTTGCTTTTGTCTGTCAGATGTCTGTGGAGTTGTCGTTTCAACATGATAAACCGTGTGCGATACCATATCCGAGAGAAAAATTATTTACCTCATAAACTAAACGAATATCTTTCACGAAATCCATAAACAGAGATCAGAACAAAGCGCTAAAGGAACAAATTCTTACTTCTCCATAAGAAGGAAAATTCCTCAGTGATTTTCTTGTATCGAATTGTGCAATAAAAATTCCCTTTAAAATAACAAATTTAGTGTCTTTTCAAGCTAAATGGGAAAGTTATGTTAAACCCGTTACCACCGCGCTATGCCTAGCCAAAATTGTCTTTGGATATTGTATAAGACCATTTTTACTAAAAAATAATCGTTTATGAATTAACGGGTTGACTATAGAAGTTTCCATATCGAATCTTCACGCAGTGTGTCCGTTCCTTCGTCTGCTACGCCGGAAAAGCTTGGAGATTTCACAGTATGACACAAATAATGGAAATCTCTTTGTGAAAACTTGAAAAGTTTATCTATTAATTATTTTTATTAGCAATTATTCATTCGTATCCTGTACATTCATACAATTTACAATTTTGCACTATGGTTTTCACAAAATCCATCACTAGGTTACTAAAAATCCACACGAGAGAGAGAAGCGTCGGTGGCCCCACGACAACTCATCCATCTCACTCATCATATGTAATAACGGCTTCTTTTACCGGATCGTTTCAGTTCGCCTTTCTTGTTATTGTTTATATGTATATACTATATTTTTTATTTGATGCATCGAAGATTATGTTATGAAAATGAAAAGGAGTATAAAAAATTGTAATCACGGTTGTTGGGATGCTTCTTGATCCAAAAATAGTTCTGCCAAGTTTTCGACTTTATTTGAAGTGATCTCTGTGTGATTAATCTACCCTTTTACTACTCATAAAACGATTAGTTTTATGTCAAAACTTGATAGCCAATAAAACATCATATTTCCTTTTAACAAAAATAAATATAATAATATTATCACACGTGTTATTAGATTCAATTCATAAATAAATCCTCTGAAGGCAGGTTTCCTTTAAACTGTGTTCGGGTGCCGCGGATATTTGCAGCCAAAGTAGTAAAAGCAAAAGTAAGGCTTTTTTTAAAATTATATTAGTTTAATATGTACATACTTGAAATAATTTGTTTGGAGTAGACGATGATCAAAATAGTAAAATTTTGACACATTTCGAGGAATGAAAGTTTGAGCCAGGTAGATTAAAACGGCATTAACTTTGATTAGTTAATATTTGTTTATCAGTTATAAAATTTAATGCCTTAGCGATTCTTTCTGACAGCGCATGCTTTTAAACAAATTTACTAATTCACGCATGGTTTCTAATTAAATAAGTTTATCTATTAAAAAGTATTTCATTGTGAACTATATAAATGAATGAGCATAAAATTCGGATTTATTTTCGTGTTAGCAATATATTGTTATCTCATACAATCGATTTGGTTTCGATATCTTCATTATGTTGTATTATATGTAATATAATACAAACCGATAATTGGATTCACTATAAATAAAGAGTAAATTGTGTGTCTTGTAAACATGGGACTAAAAGAGATCCGTAAATAATTGTCAGTTCATAAGGATTATTATAATAACGTTAATACACAAAGCCCACTAATTGAAATGTTGACAGTGCGAGAAAAAAAGGCTCCCAATTCAATTCATTTATTCAGCAACTCCCCGGATTAATTTACTTGAGTAGGTGGTCGATCAAATCGTAATCAGTATGAGACATCAAAGGGAACAAGCTAGGGTATTGATGTGGACCAAACCTAACAACCGATTCTATCGGTCGGATTCCGTTGAAGATCATGGCTTCGGCTAATTTGTCCGATGGAAGGCCAAAATCGCAAAGTCCCTCGCTTCCTCAAAATTAGAATAAACTGAGAAAGGTTGTCAGCTATTTTTCCCTTGCGTGTCGTAGACCGTTACTTCCGTCCCCTCATAAACAAGAGTGAACTTGGCTTCTTTATAAGGTATCTGGTCACGATTAGCGTCCCGGCCGTTCTGTTAACAAGAAAGGAAAAATAATTACAGTCCCAGTGAGTCATAGACGAAAGTTTCCCACCTGCCCGGACAAATAATAAAAAAGTAGATAAAGAAGGTGGCCTAATAGGGGCGCGCAAGTGTACGAGGTGCTTTCTCTCAAAGTCGAAAGGTCAGGACGAGTTAATGGCCGGGGAGTCATTCAGGGACCGCTCGGAACTCACTATACCACCGGTTGGGTATTTACCAGGCATTCGGCCTCACTCTATAACGACAAAGCGCGTATGAACGGGATGTAAAGCGGAAGTCCAACTCACCAAGCGAGACTGAACGGGCCCACGTTGACGTTTGGCATATCTGACGCAAAATTCCTTCACGAATTAAGTCCGAACACGTTTCACATCTCCATCCCAGGTTCATTTCTCTGCGAGGAAATATAAATTTTCCGACGAAATTCCATAGATAAGTATCGTTGAAAATATATTAACCGAGATTGGGGCTATGCGTAGAAACAAGGATAAAGGGTGGAATATGATGTCTGTGGAAATCAACAACAATCCGATTAATCACACGAAATTAATCCTATATCAATCATCAATTGAAATTGAAAACATTGTATTTTCAAGTAGCAGTAATTATTTTAAAATTATAAATAATTATACTCTTGGACCCTGCTGGGAAATAAACCTTGTAGTTTCATCGTTTCCAAAACGTCCAAAATAATCAGCCTATTTTCGCCAGCTTCAGTTGCCAGCCTGTGCATTTTATCGTGGGTTTGCCCGGTTTTTACACGGTTCACGAAACCTCTACATTCGGAAGCAATTATACTGCAATTTTTCTCATTACTCCGTAGTTTTCAGAAGAAAAATCAGAATTTTTGAAATTAAAAATTTATAAAAGATAGGTTGTGGTATTGCGTTGGACGTAATAGAATCGCACAGGTAGGCAGACTTAAATGCCAATTAGAGAGCAGTTTAATTGTCCCTGATATGGATCCAGGTCTGCCTAGTTTTACTTATCAAAACTAGCACTCAGCCAATGTAAGGAAATAATCATAAATAATCACAGTACGTCTAAAAACTAAAATTTATTAAACGGAGAAGATAATGTTCAATATTTTGTAATTTTAATTTTCCAACATGGTTTCGATATAATCAATTGGAGAATAAAACGCTGGATTTAATTAGAGCTGTCGTTAAGCCGAAACGGGTTCAACACTGGAGGATTAACAGCGGAATAAGCAGGCCGGGATACGATCGATTGCGTCAAAAATCAACACTTTTCAACGCGACTGGTAAATTTAATTTTAACAAATACGCCTCACTATGTCAATATGTTGTTTAACGGAAACTGATTAATAAAAGCATTCGATATGAACGGGGTGATACTATAGGTTGCTTAAACCTGATGTGAACCCTGTCCTAACAGCGAGACAAAACAGACTTAAAAATAAATTATACCATTTAAGGAACATTACTAGAAACAAAAGTAAACAGACCTCAGTTTTTATCCGTACCGCCGTGGAAGTAACACGTACAGGAAATCCTCAAGGAAAAACCCTTCGGGATTCCTCCACTGAATTCGAGCCCATACACGGAGAGCATTTTCCTCAAGGAAATCCTCAAGGTAGAGGCTTTGTACTGTGTTCTCTAGTCTTGGTTGTTCTCTTGGTGTTGGTCACATTGCGGAAAAAGACATGATTTTTGTTCGAGATTAAACGAGATATTTATCAAGTACTACATATGATAAAACAACCCCGTTTCTTCCATAAATCGGAACAGGGGCTTTGTTGATGACGAAAGAATCGTCCAGTTAACATTGCTAGATCAATCAGGGTAGGTCCAATATTAGATGTTAAGTCGAATAGAATAGCGGTGTAGTCACATTGTTAACCGTTAGGACATAGGCAACAAACATGGCGGCCATGAATTAAAACAAAAAGTTAATTTTTTGACCTATACTCATGCTCTCATTTATCCACCTATCCTACAAGTATAAGGCTGTTAGTCGTTAGGATACAATTTAGATATGTCGGCACGAAGTGAAGCATGTCATTTGTACAGTTGATTGATTTTGCTTTTACTAACTTTTAGCATTTTCCAGTTTACACAAAACAAAATAATAACAAACAACAACAATCCTTCACGGACTGTTATAGCTTTATTGGTTCTACCATTCGCCACGCGCAGCATTGCGGAAAAATTAACTTTTAGCATGCTAAAATAATAAGGGGGCGTTTACGACCATATTTAATTTTTTTTTCAATTCGAGTTACTTAACAAGGACCATCGTGAATACTATTGCCGTATTAATTCGCAGCGTTCTCTATTTGGAGCCAATGGCACTCTTGGCTTAACATCGGAACGGATGAAGTCGTCCCGGTCTAGACGATAAACGCAGCCTTTTCGGTACCTCCCCACCTGGGTCCTTGGGTTACACATACCGATAAACTTAACTTTTGAGTATTTTATAGCAAGAACACGACGAGAAGGTACACCAATTACACTGTAGTGTAGCGAAAGTGACCACGATGACGCACTTTCGTTAAAAAATGGCCTCGCCATTCTGGATTTCTACGGTGAAGACGAGGCGAAAACCGGCCTGAGATAATATAATTAATAATGTTTATGACCTAAAATTACTCGAATAGATGGAATCATAGATTCATAAAACCTACTAGGAACTCAGGTTTAACAGCGAGACAACCCTAAACAACACAAAACTCGAAAATTTAATTGAAACAAGAAATTCTTTCTTATTTAATTTTCCATCCTTTAAAGTTAGCTTTTCATTAATAAAAAGACAATGCAAACGGTAAACAATTGTCTGCAGGTAGAGATGACGTTAAGCCAAGACCGAGGAATAAGCTAATATAATGAACAAACTTTATTAGATATGGCTTAAATTACAAGAACCGGGGTTGAACCTGATTAAAATTGATGCGAGCTCAGGGCTATTAGCAAGACAAGGCGGATCGAGGAAAGAAGTTCGATATGAAACCGAATACTTCATATTTTCCAATCAAGCTTAATGAAATAATTACCATTCCTTAATTATCAAGTTAAAGAATATAGATCTAATACTCATACGGTAAACAGTGAGAATTAGCGGAACGACGAATAAATAATTTAGTAGTATGGCGTATACTACTACTTAGGAAGTGAAGTAAATATTTGGAATTAATGAATGTATATTTAATTATTCTAATAATTGGTTAATAGCGCTAGTAGTATTGTAAGGTACATAAAAAAAATATATGTAGCGTTACAAACATTGAGAGTCATCGAGAGGGCTATGCACGAAAAAGGTAAATTTTACTCCTCTTTCTCACAGACCTTTATTATTCGTCCGGATGCTAACCTCTGTTTTTTATTTAAAGTTGTCAATTGGAATTATTAATAAAAGAACAAGAAGAAACTACGAACATATAACACAAAGGTTTTCAGGTTCCCAGCATACCGTCAAAACTCCCCTATTAAAAAGTTTTCTAACCATTAGAAGATCGATTTCTGGTAGTGCTTTGGTTGCTATAATTTCCTATTGACGCGCCGGTTACAATTTTCATTGTGGTTTTTCTTTTCATTTATATTCTTAATAATAATTTACCGCATGAGATTGACCATTCACTCTGATCTTTATTGCATTAGGGTCAATATTACGACCATCATCACACTGAGTCATTATGTCAGTTTGGTTTTGCGCTCTCACGCAGTACATCCGGAGGGTAATAGAATCGCCACAAGATGTGGAAAGCGAATATTCTTCCGTTCTTTTACCATTCAGAATCGGCTATTGTGTGATATCAGATTGGCAAAAGGCTCGGACGTTGCCTGTGAAAGCCGGGAGCCGGTGGCGTACCCCGGACTTTTCGGTGCTTTCTCATCCGCCCTGGAGACATCGGGGTAACAAACCTGTTCCAAGGCCGTCGAGGAATTCGGCCGGTCGAGATCTCTCCATACCGTTGACTTGCATATCTCCCGTCAGCTTTGAAATCGATCCTGACGATCTGGTCATTTAGATATTTCGAAGAAGGGTGAAGTTATCATTAACGACATTGCAACGTCACGACGACCTTCATAAAAGTAATGCTATTCGAATAGGAAATTGCAGTTAGATTCATTCCTAACAGTGATGTTATGCAGTTACTCCCTCTATTCTCTCTGTCTTTCTCTCCTAGGTATATATATATACAATACCCAAAAAATTAATAGTTATATATATATATATATATATATATATATATATGAATATCGAAATTTTACCCTCTATACACCATAATCTCGACATACTGAACATGCCGATATATCGTGCTTATCCTTCGACTCATTGAAGGTACGATATATATGGATTCAACCGTAAATGCATATGTAGTATGTAGCTAATTCTATTGAACAATTATTTTGCTGCTGCTGGTTGTATAAACACATAATCACACATCGACGTGTTTGTGTTGTTGGCAAGAAACAGCTTTCTCTTTAGCTATTTAAAAATTTCATTTTCCATGGGGCGAATATTGTTATAATGTTGTTAGGAACATTTACGAAAGGTCAGAAATAAAAAATCACTTAATTTGTAAATTTCTCCTTTTTCCTCTTTTGATCCCTGACAAAGCGGTCTCAGCCGGAAGAGAACCGCTGTGAAAAGTGTAATTTGCATTTTTACCGAAAGCCCAGTTCGGATTGATACGAATTATCGTTTATCCTTTAATTATACGAAGAGAACGAGGGAGAAAAAGTCGTACTTTAAATTTTTTTTTAAAGAATACACCAGGGAAAAGAAAAACGGCCAGCAATTCCGGGTGGACGTGACCGGATGCCGACTGGGTAAATATCCTTCGTGTATCGGTTTACAGAGAAACAGGCTCCGTTTTAAAAATAATGGAGATACCAGC
This sequence comes from Cimex hemipterus, assembly GCA_039619505.1. Classification (NCBI taxonomy): domain Eukaryota; kingdom Metazoa; phylum Arthropoda; class Insecta; order Hemiptera; family Cimicidae; genus Cimex; species Cimex hemipterus. The sequence goes on along the minus strand of CM077109.1, from coordinate 22,461,047 downwards.
TTGTTCCCCGTTTGGAAAGGTCACATGAATGACTTCCAACCAGATAGGTCTGAAGAAAAACCCTAACTCAAAACTATAGTTTCTTTTCACTTGTGCTGGAAAATCTTTTGAAAGGCGTGAAGGTTATAATACCTTTAGCCCTCTTTACGTCAAGATTTATCACTGGTTTTATAGGTGTTTGATCTGCCAAAAGCGGATGCAGGTTTATTCTCCAAGCTACACAAAGTACTGTCATACAAGAGGAGTCTTGAATGTTTCATAGAAAAGCGGTACAAAATTACAAGAACTGAGTCGGGATTCGAACCAACCGCTACTAACAAATTAAGTCCGAGTCTGACCTAAGCCTCAACTTCGCTTTCCAAACCAATTTCTGTCCGTCTACCTTCGTTAGCTAGTAGTTAGTTCTTTTGATCCTTACTGTCTAAAAAATATCCGTAATAATCTCATTCTTAAGAAATCTTTCAGTCTCCTTATTTTCCCTTGTTTTCTCCGTCTTCTAGTGAGCATAGTAATTGATAATTAGAAAAATAAATTATGAACCTTCTCCTCGCTGCTAACGTTTCGAAATCATTAAAAACAAGACCATAGCAATGATTCAACACGGAGGAAGAGGTCATGATTGACCTGGCTACGTGCTACACGCGAAAGGAATAAATAAAATTAAAATGCCCACTCATATTTTTTAATTGAATAAAAAATCGAGAAGAAAACTAACAAAACCAGCAGCCGAATGAAAAATAATTAAATATGGATGTTTACACCTGACCGAGTTGAGATAATGGTAAAAGTCCTAATTTTTTCCTTAAAATTTTATTTACAAGAAATAGGGTTGTAATATTTACATAGTTAACAATATAAATATTCCAGTAGGGCAAACCGTTCTCCTTAAAGTTCGATGGATTTTTTCTATGGAAACTCCGAACTTTATTATATTAAAAAACAAAAAAGAGAAAAATCCTGGCGCGCCTGACTTATTTTATACGTGAGGGAAAATAAAACTCTAATTAATTTTTAGGTCTCGTCTAGTCGTTATTGTAATTAATAATTTTTCAAACGTCAACCGCCAGATTTACCGCCTCTCGAGGTGGATTTCTAGTTTTAATATGTATTTTGATTGATGTAATTTAATAAAGAAAACCCGTCGGACCGCGGTTTGTTTTACTTTTTTCCCCGGCTTTGTACGGGGCCTCCTGATTTACTGCACGATATAAAGCATTAGCTTGTTTTTAATGAAAAGTCAGGGTTTTCTCGTTTTTTCTTTGTTTTTACTGACTTTAAACAACAGTAATGAGAACGTTTTCCTACCGACAGGAGTGAAAATGTACTGAGCGAAAACAATTCCGCGTAAGAGGTTCTTTGAAATTAAAAAAATAAAAATGTCTCAAAATTATCGCCAATGTATTCTGCGCACCCGATACGAGTGCAGACAGAAGAAACATTGTGCACATACTGCCAGGAAGAAGGAAGACTGGAGAACATGTTTTATATTTATGAGAAAATTGGCTAAGGAAAGTCCGATTGGGACACTTACTGGCCCTGAACCGTTTTGTGGCATACCAAACTGCCATAGATGCGGATCCCACACAATGGTATAAAATTAAGCGTTCAATGGGAATGTAGCCAGGACAAAGGCCTGCAAAAACGTTTATCAAAGGAACGCAGAAACTAACGACAAACTATTAATTCTAGGACGAGGTATAGGACGAGAATAACAGTTGGACTACTGACTAGGCATTTCTTATAGCATATGAGATTCGGAGTGGCAGAAACAAGCCTGTGCAGATATTGCCAAGAAAATGAAACAGCGGAACATCTGCTTGGTGCGAAGATGTAAGCTGAGATTCTTAATCCTGGAAGAAGAAAAGCCAGGGTCTGACGAATACAAACGGTTGCCCTTGAAAAAGCTTTATGGTTTCGTAAAAAGCCTGAAGCTTAAAGTGGATTTCTAGATATAAAAAAGTGTACGACAGGCTGGTCGCCTAAAGAGGCATATAGATACAGAGAGTCTTGCAAGGAGAGGAAAAGCCTAAAAACAGATCCTACACTAAGGAGCTGCTGACGGGTATGGAGTTTGATTAACAACCTGTACCTGGCACGTCTGATGTAAATAGTACTTTTTTTTATCCCTTTTACCGAAAACTTGCGAATCCTGACAGTTAAAACATTGAATTTTTCTTCTACTTTTATTGGCCATGCTGGAAACTATCTGAAAATGTTTTCTTCCTCGCGAAAAGGCACAAAAATAGGTATCTGTGTAGTACATTCCCCACATCAGGAATCGTATATTCCACCTTTTCTTTTACTTTTTGTAAATTTCCATAGTCAAGATAGATCAACTAAAGTAAGATAAAGTTCACAAATTCCTATATCTCTTCTCTCAATGTTGCCTAATAGGTGGGTAATTTATTTTAATAATACATAAATAATATTTCTACGGTGTTAAATTATTTATTTAACCTCTTATCGACTTCCATAAAATATTCTGAAACATTGGGCTAACATATCAGAAATGAGATAAACCCTCGTCAAAATGAATGAGGATGGTCAGTCGGTTAATCACTTGCGCTGGTAAACCAGCGAGATCAATGGAGCCAAAATAACTCTGTTCCGTATTATTTTTGCCACACAGAAAAATTCTACTTTAATTTTCCTTGTACGTTTCTTTTAGGTTTGTATAATTTGAATTAAAACCATTTGTGATAGTATTGTACGTTCTGATAATTTAATTGCATACCTATGTGCTGTGTGGTTGGAAAGACATTTTAATTGGATCGGAACAGTTATAATTTTACACACAGAGAAATAATTCGTAATTCGGGTATGAACTGATCTTGAGATAAAAAGACGCAACAACAAGAAAATGAGAAGAAAAAAAAGAAAAGAAAGTTATTATTTATCCGACCATAAAACTAGATACAATTGCTCAGTTGTGATTGTATAGGGTCAAAGGGCGTTACAGACAATTTCGGGCGTGTACCTACACGAATTGTAGGCGTGAGGCAATGATTTTCTTTTTTTTTCCGCGGTCATCATTTGTTTTCATTCTTATTGCCGGACAAATTGTGCTTTCTCTCACTTAGAAAATAAATATTAAAAAAAAAATTTCGTCTCAGTTGAAGTAACAAGGCTCTAGTGATGAGTGGATACAGATTCATTTGTTTATTTATTATGTGCCTATGAGCTTTTCTTCCTTAACGTGTTCGTTCTCCACGCCTTTTTGTCCTCATTACCGTCAAAATGTAAATGAACGGGAATAACTTGTTCAAACTGACGTAGAAATGATAAAGGACCCAATGTTGGAAATTACAAAAGAATAGAAATAACTTACATTTATCAACATAATTTAAAAAAATTGATTTAAATACTGTTTTCCACGCGTTTTTGCACAGATTGAAGAAAAACAAAATTGACATGTATTTTAATATTGTGATTTAAGTCAAACAAAATTTGAAAAATTTATATTTTTACACAATTTTTCATCTTGAAATTCAACATAAATTACTTCAAAAAACCAACATCAATTTCCATGGACGAAATTCTACTAAATTTTTATCATTTAATTTTAGTAAATAGTAAATTTAATCTATAATGAAAAACATTCAACTTTAGAAAAATTTAAAACTGAATAACTGAGGAAATCAGAATAAATAACTAAATTGTTTACTAATTTGAAATATTAGTACTATCTCTAATATTTAAATGTAATTGACGTGATGAATAAATCTACTTGAACTTTATTTATATTTTACTTCCTCGCGCGCGCGTGTGTGCGTGTGAGGAGAGGGAATGAGAGAAAGTGAGTATGGAGATGGAGAGTATAGGAGTATAGGCAGATATATGTAGTAGTAATTTAATTAAATTTTAATGAGTTTTTGATTGATAAGAAGAGCAAGATTTGACGTGGCCACCATCGCTGATTTAGGTTCAGGTATTCCTATGTAGAGATACAATAGTTGTATTTTTATTTAGGCTATTTATTTTGCATGCATTTTTTCTCTGATGCACCTTATTCAACAGGTATTTCAATCTTATTCTTTCCTAAGATTGCAAAAAAAACCATCATTTTCTGGGTTAATCTTTGTGCTTGATTTTAAGTTGTGAGCTCCTTTTTAAGATGATTACCCATTGTCAGCTAGTTCAATAGATTCCGATAGCGAGACCCTGCGTACTGCCTCAACAAAACGCATCCCGCCCATAAAAAAATAATAATAACAACGTTCTATTTATGAAGAATGGCTAAGAATAGAAAAAATTCACTTCCCTATTGTTCGCCGTGTTTTTTTTTTTTTTTTTTAATGTGAACAAGAGAATACGTACATACTCCCCGGGGTGAAACCGTGTCTATTTTAACCTCGGGTGAATGGCGAGCTTTAGAATTCGCCACAAAGGAATGTTCAGGCTTGTTAGCCTAGAGCTTTTTAGAATAAAGATATAATTACGTCCGAAAATAGACGCACCGACGGCGTGCCGTCCTATTCATGTTGTCAGACGGCCAAATTCTTCTGACCCAGTTAAAATTAAAAAAAAAACAATATTCCGAATGTCGGAGAAACTCGGCGAGGGTTTTTTTTGTTGTTCTCCGCCGGGCAAACTGACCAAATCCCCTTCGACACGATGCAAACTGGTCCTGGGCCTGCATATACATTCCATGGATGCTTGTTTTAACTATCGGCTAGCCGGATAACGTATAATACTTTCCACTTCCTCCCAGATCCTATCGGCCCATTATGCGGAAACGCTGGGAAAAGTGGAATTCCGAGCATTCCGTATACATATTCCCGAAAGATTCGCCTCTTCTTTGTATTTATTTATTTTTATTGCATATATGTCGTAGATTCGATGTATAAACAAGCTGATTTGTCCCTAATGTGAATTGACGACAAAAACATCCGGAAAGCAAATTAAAAAAAAAAAAGTTTGGGATACAAAAAGTCATGATTATTTTCCAATAACAGACAAGGAAAGAACAAAAAGTGTTCACAATTGGCTAGTTTACTACACTGATAAATCGATTTCTTTTTTCATTTTTCGCTTCTTTTCTTAAGCTGGCTATTGTTAGAAGGAACTCGAAGTTTTAGCCTGTCGTTTGTTGTACTGAACTACTACTAGAATGTGTGGGGATTAGTGACCGTTAATCGATAATTATTCAGAAATCGTGAAATACGATCTGGTGTGATGTAGGTTCAAGAAAAACATTTTCTTTATCGTGCCAACGTTTCGATCTTTATTGAGATCATCTTCAAAGCCTGGGATTTACAAACATTGTTTACATTTACATCACTGGCCCTGTAGATGATCTTAAAAACATTTCTCAGCGGCACGAATAATGTCATAAACACACAGAGTAACAACATATTTTACGTCAAAACAATAATAAAACCTGAACTGAATCCATCAATGTCATCGGCAAACCAAGATAGCTTTGACTGACGACTTTATAAAAGGTACTTCACTTGGCAGAAATCACACAGGCACCCAAGATGGCTAAATGCCGAACAGTGTCAGACGACCAATTCAGTGAGGATAAGGCAACGACCAAATTTCCTCTCCACGGACCACACGCAGAAAGTTCACAATATAAATTCTTTCCTATAATTTTACAAAAAAAAATTCTTTGACGTAATTAGATCCAATAAAAAGACAAATGATTTTTTTTGAATATAGAAAACACCTAAACAATCTACTTGGTTAAAACAGTGATAATCATCCTGACCATTTTTGAGGTAAGATGGATCCTTATGACCACCCTGATCACTCTGGTCTCTCTTTTTTCTGTGTATGTGTTAGTCACCTATTATTCTGGTGGTTAGAAATAAAATATATTTATTCCTGCTCTCTAGGAACAAGGAAGCGTGAATTTTTTAAGCGTTTTGCAAATTGTATCAAGTTGCTAATTCAGTTCACACACTTACTCACAATTGTCGATAATGCGCCCAAATTTGTAGATCTAAAAGAAAAATTCAATAGTGACGACACGCTGAATTTTATGAACCACGAAACTTACCCCCGGTTCTGTTTTTCATATTATTATTATTAACAAACATAATTTTGGTCTCAATTGATAAACGGTCGTAATTACACCAAGCTCTGTTTTGCAGGAAGGTTTTCCATCTCATTAACCAGAATAAATGGTTCGGTTATATGTGCTTTTGCCGCTGATATGGTTTGTGGTTTTATCTTTAATTCCCTTTATTATCCAGTTGGATACCGACTGGGCTAACCACAATTTTTTTTCAAACATCAATACTGAACGAAGCCTTTGTTATTGCTTATTCTGCGCATTGCTTGTACATTGAAAAGTGTGATAGGCTCGTAACAGATCTTGAGACCAATAGGACTACAAAAGTTCAGTGATTAATTGAATGTTTTCGTTTTAGGGATTAAAACTGCTGATAGGCGCAGCCGCGTTGGCGGTCGTCGTCGAATGTGTAGTCAACTACCCTCATCATCAAAGCAATCGTCACCCATGGCCGACACAGGTACGAGTTCATAGATCTGGTCAGCCTGGTCAAGTGGTGCGGTACAGGAGCCCAGTGAAGAGAGTCTACGTTCCACTCAAGTACATCCCACACCACGGTAATCTCCCTATCAATAGGAATCACAGGAATCAGCCCGTTAATAAAATAAGGTAAAACACGAATTAATTTGATATTTCAATTTTAATTAATAACGTATCATTTTCAGATATGGACCGCCTCCGAACAAAAGAAGCCCGGCGGCACCTCCACCCGGCTGGAAAGCTAAAAGAATCGGTCCGCCTCCTCCAAATTTCGGACCACCGAGGAAAAACAGGACATCGAAACCCAAGCACAACAAAACCTACGTTAAGAACGTTCCGACTAAATACGACAGCTACAAACCGATAAATCCTCAAGTTGTAACTGACAGCTACGGAGCTCCTAAGAAACATCATGGACAGCAGCCGCAGCAGTACAAGATTACCTCGACGACCTACGGTATCCCTCATCCTACCCAAGGATCACCCGAGCCTCCCAAAAAAGAAGACGTGGCCACCTCGTACGTCAGCGTTTTCCAGGGCGACTACCACCAGGATCGTGAGCTAGAGGCAAAAACGTCGTACACTTTCTCCAACACTCACTCTTACCCGGAAAAGCACAAGGGAAAGGTCTACGACGACCTGTCCAACCACAGGCCGGTCTACAATCATTCTTCGAACGACGAGCCGACCAACAAAGGTTTCCAGCCGCCAAAGCAGACCTTCGGATTCCAGCCGTACGACGACATGGAAGATTATCAGACAAGCTCGGCCAAGGATTATTATAAATCGTCAAGCCAGTCAAGCCCGAAGCCGTCCAAATCACAAAACACCGAAGAATTCCTCTCGCCTAGCTATTACGACCAAAAATCGTAATATGAGACAAAATCGTTCCTCCGCTTCCTCCTCACTCCATAAAAAACTTGTTTTTTAAAAATAATTTATTTATATTTATTATTTTAATTAATTATAATTAATTTATCTACCTAAATATTTATTTTAACCCATCGTAACCAAAACTTAAATTATTCCTTGCTTTTATTTCTCAAATTATTCATGTACGTCATCTCTCTGCGTTATATTAGAAAATATGTATAAAGGATTATTATTGGAAAATTATTGATTACGACGGGCGAAACGACCGGAAGTTCGGATACGATCAAGGTTCAGGAGCTTTTTATAGCCTAAACAAATCATAATTTAAGTTCAATTTTTTCTTACATTCATACGTTTTTTGTTACTCTTAAGTTCTCTTGTAAAACCAACCTGAACAATCCCGGGAATTAAGTTTTGGGGTCAAACATGTTCCCAAAACTACTAGTTCCCAAAAAGGGAACACGATACAGTGAAAGAATGGGACAATCAGCCAACATGCGGAAGAGGTTCTCACTCGCGCAGGAGCGTTCAGCAGGGGAATTATCTCTTAGATGAATTATGTAGATACGTTTACACCAATGTTTTAAGAACTATCTTAAATTGATAGATGTGATCTCAATATTCTAGAAGAATATTCCTAAAATGTCCAAGTCCTTCAAAATGAAGATCAACCTTCAATACATTTTAGTATGTAGTTCTGCCTACGCATTATTTTTAGTTCAAAATTTTTTTCCTGAATTTCATGGCTTTATCATTCATTTCATTTTTATGAAGTTTAGAAAAAATGATAATGTTTTACTAAACTCATGATTTTAATTAATAAGTTTGTTTATCTGGAAAGTATTATTCTTGCCTTACGGTCCTCTTTAGAATATAATAAAAAGAGTCTGAAAGATTGGCTGAACTTATGAGAAAAAAAGGATCGGAGTTGAACATTTGATAAAATATCTGTTTTAATGCTCAAATATCGTCGAAAAATAATATTATAATTTTAAAGTAGTTTACTTTCAATATGTTCCAAGGAATTTCAGACTTGCAAAATAAAGCACACAAAGTTTTAGAAGAAATATTAAAGCTGGAAACTAACTTGAAATAAAAGATAAACTTTAACTTTATATAAAGTTTTGTTTGTACAAAGCGAACACTGAGAAGAAGTAAAAAATAACGGAGTCTGAATATTGTGAATTGTAATGCTAAAAGGAAGATAGATCGGGTCTTCGCCACTACTTTATTTTTCCTTTTTCTGACAAAGCAATCTCTCAGTAGGAATACTATATTCAACAGACTGTTCTATTTCTGAGAAAGCAAGTCATGGCGAAATATCATTTTTTCAGATCAATTACGCACAAAAGCCTATATTCCACATTCACAATGAACATCTAGATAACATCATAAAAATAATCGTAAATACTGTCATATACGGATCAATGATTATATACTTCTACAAGAAAGGAAACAATCTAACATATTAGAATGAAACTTGTTGAAGACAACAATGATTTATTAGTAATTATTACTTTTGATTTATGCTACTCCATCATCTTTAGATGTGAAGGATCTGTAAAATGGGTAAAATATTCAACAGTAAATATTCATGCTGTACAGTCATAACTTGGAGAGAGAGAGAGAGAGAGAGAGAGAGAGAGAGAGAGAGAGAGAGAG
>CM077109.1:22401417-22432225 GCA_039619505.1 Cimex hemipterus | reverse complement strand
ATATATATATATATATATACTTTTAACGTCAGACAATTGAACACTAGCATTGTCGTTTCGCCAGGTCGTGTTTATTATTAATTTCAGTTAATACGTGGACTGTTTAAACTTATTAGCCGGATCTATGAATATATTCTCTTATATCAACTTATATAAAAGGCAAAATTATTATTGTGCATTGATCAGCCCAAATTGTTTATATCCTGGGGCATTATCCCATTTCCAACAGAGCTTCTCTTAAATAGAAAATACACTTCAACCGAGTATAATTCATCCTAAATCTTGTTTAATCTGCATGTCTATCTAAATTAAAATAGAAATCGTTTAAAAAATTCGTTCAAACGAATTATGTAAATTATTATAGTTGGTTGAAATTTTATTATGCAAACATGTTTACTCAACAATAAGGTATTTACCATTGTTAAGGTTGTATCCTTGTATCATGAATACAGCGTGATTAGTTTCGTTATCCTACTTGAAATTTTGTAACGCGATATCTACAGGCCTAAAAGCAATTTACAAGGAATATCAGGTCCCAAATATTTACACCTTTGACACCATGGATGTTGAAATAGGATTTGTTCATAATTTCTAACAGTGAGTCCGTATTTTGGAATTTATTAATTTAGGTACGTTATTTATTCCCTACCATTGGATTACAATTTATTTATTTCCATGGGCAATTAATATATTTCCTAAAGTAAAAGCTTTTCACGCTAATTTTGCGCAAGTAAATATTTGACTTATGTCTAAAAGGGATTGAATATCTGACGCAAATATGGGTTCAGATAAGTGAAAATAATTAAGATATGATTTTTGGCAATCGGTTAAACAAATTGAAAAAAGTTTGTTAAACATATTTTGTTTGGAAAAGGCGGACTTTATTTATTTATTTTGTATGTGAATACATTAGAATGTAATAAAACTGCAAAAGCCAACACTTTGTGAAGACACCAAAGTCTTGCTGGTTTTGCCGACATCAACACTTAAGAGCCTAACTTTATTTGATATTTTTTATTAATATTTTTAAATAATTCAAAACGAAATGTCTCCAAGCGAAGTATCACAAGAAATACGACCTCTTCCTAAAAAATTCACTTGGTCATGATTTGATGACAGCTGAAGTTCGTCAAGAATTTAAAAAAAAACTTCTGACTTCTTTATTTAAGGCAATGATGAGGACTCCACATTTTACAGACAATGGAAACTCTTTCAATAAAATGATCCCGAAGTCTCATAAACATTTCAGCTCCCTATCAACTTTTGGGGGCATAGACCAACGTTTGGCGGATTCATAAGCTTGGCACTAGTACAACCAAATCGGTTTGAGTAGGTTGCTCGTCGAACGTTTTGTTTTTAATTGTAATTTTGATTGCAGATTGAGTAAGTAATAAAACGTTTTAAATCTTTTGTTGAAAGTCTGTTTTTTAACCGTTTGTCTGGATTCCAAGTTATTCTTCTACCAAATATAAGCCCTTAATAGGTAACTTTGTCGGATGGAGAGACAGGAACATTGCATAAAAATATGATAGGACAAGACTCAGGACGGAATGTAAAGGTGATAAGTTTTTACGTTAAAATTTATTTTCCAAAGATTGCTCCATTTTTGAATTGTTAATATGTGGTAAGTAAGTAAAGTGATTGTTGTAAGTAAAGTTTGTGTAGAAGAGGGATGATTTGTTAATATTGCCATGTCATGTACGAATGTGGCGGTATGTCCATTCTCATTTCTGAACATATCAGAAGTAATTTTGGGGAATTGTGGGGATGAGACGGTCAGATACAACTGTTTAAACGTGTAAACGTTAGAAGGTCGACGAGGTAATCCCCCTTTTGAAAACAAAATCAATTGGAAAACCGATTTTTTTGCATTCTGCTCTCACGCAAATCTCAAGCGCTGTGCAACTTCAATAAAAATAAAACATAAATACTGAGCGAAATAATATTATTCGGATAACCATCGATTTAACTTAAACATTGCAAACAAAAACAGGAAAAGCAGACAAAATTTTTATTTTTATCCAACCTTTGCTTTCTTAGTTTTTCATTAATTTTATTTTCTTTCTCGCGGTATAAGCCTATTTTGTTTTTACTGCTTCTTCAGCCAATTTATGATCTTTTATGACAACCGAAACAAACTTTTTTTTCTTTACCCTGTCGCTATCCTTTCTGTACTTCATGCACAAAAACACAGAATTATAAAAACGTGATAATCTGGTTAACATTCACACTACCTCAGAGTACTCATTCGTCGGAGTCATTGGAGGTATGAGACTTCATTCATACAAAGAAATTACATTCACACATCTATTCTCACTACTACAAAGTACTTAATACTTGAAATTTTCCCGAGAAGATTAGTAATATAATAATTCTTGTAATAAATAAAAATTTTCTATTATTACAGTTGAATTTGTTTTAATATTTCTTAATTAGAGTAATGCGGATAAGTTTCCTATTAAATTAATTATTTATATTATTCTCTAAACATTATACCGAGGTTTGTAAAAATTGACAAACCCAGTACATTTCCGGCCAGCTTATATACATGTAAATGTATATTAGTACAAATGTAATGGATATTTTTATTCGATTGTTTTCATTTTTTCTAAATATATAAAAAATATTTAATTGTTAATTATTTTCACTAATATTAATTCAAGTAATAGTGAAATTGTAATGCAGACAACTGAAATTATTTTATTGTCGTTGATCTATTTAGACATAAGACGTTTTATCATGCAACGAGATGTAATGAAGATGGATGATGTTGTGTTATGTCCGAAAACAGAAAAAAGGTTAATATTAGTGTTTTATTATTGAGTAATGACGAGAAAGACTTTCTCTCAACTATGAAGCAACTTACAATATTGGAATCAATCGATTACTTTTCCTTTATCAGATGTTGTCCTGTATCATTAGCCAGTTATGGACGCGTATCGTCATACCGAAAAGGCCGGATGGTGGCAGAGTAAAGCAGACATCATTTCTTAAAGATTTGGACATTATAACTCTGTGTATATAATTTAAAAAAATCTTTTGTATATCAAATTAAGTGTACAATTTTTATCTTATGTGTTTATGATTCATTTATGTAGTTTTTGTTCTTAGTCAGATATTGGTGAATTTTTAATAACTTTATTTGGTCCTAGCTGTCTAAGTACATATGTAATCAGTCAATTGAAAATTTTATTAAATTACTTCATTAGATGCTTATTTTGGGAGGTTATAGCATTTATTGACTTATATGTTTCTATTTATAGTACAGATAAATTTTACATGATTGAATACCGTAGATTCGTGAATACAGTTTATAACTTTGCTTTCTGTAAAAGTTAGGACTTCTTCGTGTAAAATATTGAACATATTGGTAAGGAGTTTTTCCGGTTGTGTGGACAATTTCATTTTGATAAAGCAAATTTAATCAGTTTTATTAATAGACGCACAATCTCCTCTGACTACTTATAGATTAATGGAGATTTCAGTTTTGTTGTTGAAGCAGAGGTGTTACCCTGGGGATTGGCCGGCATGACACAACTGCTAATAGGATGAATGTAATTAAACGGCCTTATCGAATTTAGAAGTGGCTGCACTAATCAACGTTAGAAGGCCAGAGTTCTCCCTAGACTGGGAAACCCAATACCGTGAAGACAAACACCATTTCAAAATAAAATTAATCGGTACCGAAAACCAATTTTGACTCAGATAAGTATTTATATCTGGCTCTCGCTCAACTTTCAGGACTTTAAGCAAATACAATAATATTATACCTTGAGCGGTAAAATATCTGATTAGATATACAGATTATATATATACACATAATTATGTTAATTTTTATTAGCCAGGTGCCGATGTGTGTCGGTAAATAACCCCACTTAAGCATATCCGGAATTGTTGTACGTTATGATACACATTAAACCCTAAACATTATTTCCTTTGATTTCATAAGGAATTTGAGAGCTTTGTCGGTGAAAAATTAAAAATTCAAGATGTTGGATGTTGGCCGAGTAAATAACTACCTGCCCCTAGTAGACAAGAAAGCAATAATTTTATAGATTTTCTATATTAAAACACTTTATTCACGATATAGAAAAGATACAGCAAGTACTAATTCAATAACGGTGAAACATTTTGAATCTGGCAAGTAAACAAGACAGCAGTGCTTCAGGGAGTACAAGCCATGTTTCAATATGGCCAGTGATAGAGTAATGATGAACGAAATATTCATAAAAATAATGAATTTCTAGACAATACATAAACTAGATCATTCTATAAAAATAAAATATACGTATTTAAATCCTGTAAAATTGGTTCCCACAAAATGTTTTGCGGGATTTAAACGTTCTACTAAATTCTACTCAAACTGGTGTGATTTTTGAAATGTTTCTTTAGCAACAATTGACCACATAATTAGTTTAAAACACTAATCGGAATGAGAATAACAGGTTAAAGGAAAACGATTGTCAAAATTGTCCATCTGGAATGCATTGAGTAATGTAAACGAATTGCAAAGCAATGTACAACACACCACTTTCAAATCTAAAGGAGAACCTGGTCCCCATGTTATACATATAAAATTTCTTTCGTTGCCGAATTATTCAGTAGGAGCCAATACTCGCGGATATTTTGGATGCTTCATATAAATGAAAATCCAGGAGGTGCCAAAACATGAGAACGAAAAACAAAATTTAGTCAAACGTTTATAATGAACGCTATAAATTTAATTCGCGTCACACAAATTTTGGATGAGTTTTTGAAAAAGTGTTTTTTAAGGGAAAAATTGAAATTGTTCTTGTATGAGAAAAATCGTGTTTTTGGCATTGCATAATGGAGTATGTTGAGATAAAATTGAGTGCAGTTTTCTTTACAATTCTACAAAAGTACGGTACAAATCTTCAATATAACTTACCAATAGCAACGTTTGCTTAAACCTTTTTCTTTAAATAAACGAGAATTTTCAAATATTACAAACATTATTCAAATACTGTTTATAATATTCTGAAATGCTCAATTTTGTTATCGTATACCATTTTTCAGCCATATGAAAAGCATATGGAAGAAAAGAAAACTTTTGTTACTGATTTTGTTTCATATAATCTCTTTAAAAAATATTTATTCTGGAATTTTGGTTGTTGGACAGAGTAAGAATAGTTGAAATAATTACACTCTTTACTAATTATTGCAAAGAGGGTTGTCCAATGTCCTAGTTGATTTTAAAATTTTTTAAAGTTATATTTTGGTCGACAAATTTATATATATAGTATATAGTATACCAATTAATAAGTTCAATTTTTGGAATATTAAAAAATCTCGTCTATTCAAACATTATTTTTTATTATGTTCGGTAAAAAACGATTTTATTACAATTTACTATTTGCTAGTTGTAGATAGAAATCCAATTAAAACAATATAAATATATAAGCATATGAACAAGAGTAAAAATTTATTATCGAAAATTTTTTATATATAATTTTTTCCGAAATTCTTGAATTTAGGTTAGGATCAACAAAATAAAAAATTATATAATTAAAGAATGGTTTCGGTAGAAAGACGACGATAAATTGAGATAACTAAAATTCTAATTGCCCAATTATCGCAGGAAGAGGAGTCCAAAATCCCAGATGAATTTAAAATTTTGCAAATTTAAATTTTGGTCGACTATATATATATATATTTTTTTTTTTTTTTTTTGAGAAGGAGAGTGATCCATGAATTAAATAAGTTTTTATCCGATCCATCCATATTTTTCTTTAGTCTCAATTAAAGGGGCTCACATTTCTAAAGATCCTTTTGACATCACTGAAACGCTTTTTGTCTCCCTTAGAATGCAAGATCAGCGTCTTTTCTAAGAAATTGTGTGCTTCAGCTACCATATGCAACGTAACACAGTATGTTCATGTTATTAATGGCATGCGAATGGCAGAAGGATTATGTAAATGGGCTCATACCAATTGTGAACATTAGCTTAAGTGAACATTAATTGCATGAATGTTTGGATAAGAATTTTCCGGGGTTTTATTTTTCGATTTTATTACCCTTTACCAGAGATGCCATTAAAAAAATACATAAATAAATAAGCATGTGAACAAAATAAAAAATTTATTATAAACAATTTTTTACATCAATTTCTTCCAAAAATCTTGCTTCTTGAATTTTGATTGGGATCAACAAAATAAAGTTTTTTATATGATTACGAATGGAATCGGTAGACGGACGGAGATAAATAGAGGTAACTAAACTTCTAATTGACCAAATGTTTGCAGGAAGAGGAGTCCAAAGTCCCAGTTCAATTTAAAATTTTACAAATG
Organism: Cimex hemipterus; assembly: GCA_039619505.1. Classification (NCBI taxonomy): domain Eukaryota; kingdom Metazoa; phylum Arthropoda; class Insecta; order Hemiptera; family Cimicidae; genus Cimex; species Cimex hemipterus. Next base: position 22,425,917 of record CM077109.1, on the reverse strand, counting down.
TAAATTTTGGACTACTATTTTTTTTTTTTTTTTTTTTTTTTTTTTGTCCTTCATCATTTTTTCGGATCCATCGATATTTTTCCTTAGTCTCACTCACTTAAAGGGGCTCACTTTTCTAACGATCATCCTTTTTACATCACAGAAACCACTTATGCCTTTTTTCGAATACAAAATCAGCGTCCTTTCCAAGAAATAGTGTGTTTCTTCTGCTATTCCACAGTCCTTGGCTACCTGGCTGCCGTATGCAACGAAACTCAGTCTCTTTTTGGCATTAATGGCGTGTGTCTGGCAGGAAGAATATGTAGATGAGCTCATACCAATTTTGCGCATTACTTTAAGTGAACAATCAGTGCCTAGATATTTGGATAAGAATTTTCCGGGGTTTGGATTCAATTAAATCAAAGTCTCTGCAGCCGTTTCTTCGCTAATTCACCCGTAGCCATTCAGACGAGATAAATTGGCAATGTGGGCGCGGTTGACTGGCAGAAAGTTTGTATATCCAATCGTCATACAATATTCATTAACGTCAAGTCCATGAGTTCAGTCCGGGCACTATGCTTTCTTTATCTTCTACTCCATCTAGAAGTCTGCCGATTAATTGCTGTGCCGATTATATATATCAATATCTTGATTATTCGTCAATTCCATGTTTCGTCGTTCCGGTAATTGAGGAGGTTTTTGTCGTGTCAGGTTTAAGTGCATATATGTACGACAGATCTGTCGTACATATTTATACGGTTGGAGTAGTTTTATTGGACGATCAGTTAAAATCGCATTAGGTGCCACAGCAGGGCAACAAATTTGACTAGCAACGCATGAAAAAAATGACCATTTTTCAATAGTCTCGTTCTACAGTACCTGTTATAAAGAAAAAAACTTTAGTACTTTATTGTCAATTTGTACTAATATCGATTTATTAAGAACCGATTCAATATTTTAAAAGCAAACTGAAACTCACCGCCGTAAACAGTCGATGTGACAATCGTTCTCGATATGAAAGAAAGGACTCCTTTAAGAAAAAATAAAAAATAAAAGACTACAGAATGGAATTGTTTACTTTTACTCTTACCTTACAACCTGAGTCCTTTCTTTGTAATGCTGCGGCATTATGGAAAAAGAATACCAAATTCCGAATATCGGGTCACACACCACTTCCCTGTGGGAGTCTTTTACAACTTATGGCCATTTCAAAAATTTCGAGATTTAATATCACCTTGGTTATTGAAATTTTGTTTGTTTTGTCATTTGTTTTTTTCGGTCGTACGATGCTTTTAAAAAGACTATCAACTAAATCACGAAATGTTAAGTGAAAAATCTTGCCTTTTTCATAAATTTTTCGCATAAAAAAATTTGTTTGTCATCGTATGCGGTTTACATTTCGTGGTTATATAGTTTGTAAATTCTTATCATATTTATTTATAATATACAACAATACCATATGATACCTATATATTATTAGTACGCCGGCTACTTTACTAAATATTTTCAACTTTAAATCAAATAAAAATATTGTCTTACGACGAATTCATTTTAATGAGAATAGATTGAATTCTTTTTTGTAGTTGTAAAGAAACAATTCAAAGGTTGAAATGGCAATAATATCGTTATTCACCCTTTACTGTTAATTAACTGCACATTGTTTGGACGTATTTGATGCATTTGCATTTCATTCAAATATGATCCTATTTGTATGACACTTTTTGCATCATACTTTCATCTCACGTTGATGATTTTGTTTTCATGACACATTACGATAGCCATTACGTTGAAAGTAAAGCATCTAACCCCAAAAGAATCTTCGAATCTCACCCTATCAACCCAGAATATTTCGAGGGGTTTTGGTTAAACACTCGGAAAAAGTACTTGTCTTCAATACATTTATGGTTATTAGCAATAAATGCTATATTTATTTTTGCCAAACTGACCAATGGAAAAATACCTGCTTTAAGGCAATGGGTCTAGGGAGAATGCAAAATCTGCTGGGTGAAAATAATCATCCTCTGAATACGTCTGGGAAACAACCTCATTTGCAGGGACTTCAAATATTTATTAAACAATATATTTAGTATTTAATCAGTAAAACTGGCACAATAAAATATCAATCGAAGGCAGGTTTTGCTGTAGGCGAGGCATTGTGGAGGCTCAATTAGAATCAATAGAACCAAGTATGTAAGTTAGCAATAAAATGAACTACTTCACCTTTGCAGAGTTTATGACGACCCAATTGACAATGTCGAAAACGCCGAAGAAGCGTGTAGCCATGAAATGATGGCGTAATATGATAAATATTTTCCAATAATATTATGATTGCCTTCGTATAAATGCCCAATATCAGAGATAAACTGGAGTCTTATCATAAGAAACGGTTTAGAATTCTTAGATTTCAGTTAGGAATTTCCATAAAAATGGACAAAAATAAAATTCATAAAAACCTAACATTTCTGTCTTGCAAAATTAAGTGTAGAAAACACTGTGTACATCTGCATAATTTTATGAGGAAACGCGCAAACATTTAATCAACAGTGACGCAAGGGCATTAACACCGCTAAACGAAATATTTGATTTGGACCGAATTTTTTGAGCCTTTTAGAAATATGCACAGCAAATCGTAAGTTATATCACTCGCAGAAAATGATTTCAAATGAATTTCTGTCATTTAATATTGCTCCATCATTCTACGTTCACAATTCGTTTTCAATTGATCCTTCGTCTCTGACCACCAACTATACTCGTCGCAGTCACCCTCATGTCCTAATTTCACAACTCTCCATCGTTCCGGTCCTCCTTTATACTAACTTCTCGATTTATTATTTTAGTATCGTTTTAGTTCACACTTCCTAACAACCTTTCAGCTTGATTAATAGTGCTTTTCGGTATTTATTTGTTTATTACTTGCATGAAGTTTTAAACACGAGGTCGTATCAATCATTTCCATTAAAAAAAGGATAGATTTTTTACAGTAAACCAAGGTAAGGAGATTTCTGAGATCGTAAAATAGCTTGCACGTGTGCCACAAGGGTCCAATATTCGTTCTTTTGTTGTACATACGTTTTCTGATATGCCCACAAATAGTTTCTTAATATTTTGTTAAATAATTCAAAACAAGTATTAGAAATATATCCAAAACAAGTATCGACATCTTCATACAAAGAAAATCACCTGGTCTTCAGTTGATAACATATCAAGTTCTTCAATAACCTCTCAAAAAAGCCGTCGTATGACCTCTTTATTTACTGCAATAAAGGACTACACACTATCCCATACAATGGAAGCTTTCTTACATTAAAATGTTCCGTACGTCTCATAAAAGTTTGAGCTCCCTATGACGTTACCATCTGTTGTGGCTAACAATATTAAATTAGTTACTTATATGCCATGGGTTTCAGTTCTTTTTTTTTTGTAATCCTCTGGTCCATGATCAGATGTTAGGCAGTCTCTCAACAACTTTAAAGGTGTCAATACCGCGTTACGAAACCTCTTGTTTTAAGAAATGTCGGTCCGATGTTGTTTGGATAGCCCGAAAATTACCAAACCCGTCGTGTTGTCTGCCTTGGACGAAATCCGCCATCGTGAAGGCACTTTATATAACCGCCACTTGAATCATAAGAGAGACTACATATCCGATCCGCTGACATCAACTAGACATCAGGTAACAACGTCGTGCTGATAAATTGTGTTCGAGATTGCTCTTCTTATTATTGTTGTCTCCCGCCTGCCGCATCTACGGATTTGATAATTAAACTCTTCGCCAAGAAGACAATTCAAATATTTTGCAACTCTTGATTATCTATAAGATAATAAATTTATTTGTAAATTAAATTTAGTTATGACGGATACTGTTAAATTAGATTAAATTGTCGGCATCTAGTATTATAATTTGTAAAGATCTAATAAATGCTGAATCCGGAATTTTGTTCTTATTCAATAATTAAATGTATACCGGTCCCTACCGCGGATCCGAAATTAATTCAAGCATTTTGCAAAATTGTTCGGTCATCGTACACCATCCTATTAATTTCTTACACGTTCTTTCTAAATTATTCGGAAAATTAATTTATAAAAGAATTATTTCTATTGCTTCTTTAACCAACATTTTATCAGTTCATAAATTTGGCATTCGAACCCATCATTGCACTGCCCATCAACCGATTATATAACCATTTTTAATGAGAGATTTTCCGCAGTAAATCATAGTACGGAGTACACAATTTTTATTTCTGATATGCCCACAAATGAGAATGTACTTAACGCCACATACGCAGATGACACGGCAACATTAATAAGTCTTCTACACAAACTTTACTTATGTTACGAAACCACGTATTAACAATTTAAAAATGAAGCAATCTTTGGAAAATAAAGTTTAACCCCTCAAAGTCACAACTTATGAACAGTCGCACTCGTCGTGTGAGACTTGTCCTCGCATATATTGATACAATGAATCTACCCCTCCATTTGACTAAGTTAAATATTAAGGACTTATATTTGATAAGAGACTAACTTGGAAACCACACAAATAATCTAAAAAAATGGTTAAAAAACAAACCACCAAAAGATTTAAAACGTTCTAAATTTCAATTTTAATTTTCAAAGTTTTAAGCCTAATTATTTCTCCTTCTTTAACGTAAACAGTAACACATTTAAGAGATCTTCATATGCCAACAGTTGTTATCCATCAAAACATATTGGACTCGTTTTTGTAGAAAAGTACATAATCACATTTACGTACAAATACGATTACTCCATTCCTCCAATTACCATTTAAGCGGCTGAAAAGAGTATGGATAAGAAACATCCTAAATGATTAATATCAGGCAGTCGGTTAACAAAAAAAAAACTAAATTATGTGATACATATTTTACGTTTGGAAACCAATGATTTTATTTTTATTAACTTTTTGTACGAATACATTAACATGTCCGTAATAAAATTACACAACAACGACACTTCCTGAATACTCTGAAGTTGTGCTGGTTTAGCCTAGTCCAAAAATTAAATGACTGTTTTTCATTTATTTCTAAATATTTTTTAAAAACAATTCCAAACAAATAGCAAAAACAGCTCCAAAACAAGCATTACAAGAAATCCGACAGCTTACTCAAAAAATCACCTGATCATGATTTGATAACAGCTCAAGTTCTTCAATAACCTCCCAAAATGTATAAGAGGATTACACACTTTTCCATACAATAGAAACTTTCTTAGATTAAAATGATTCCAAATCCTCATGAAAATTTAAGTTCCACAACATCATATCGTCCTATTAGTTTATTACCTGATTATTACTTACTTTATTCGAAAGGAATTATATATATTTCTATTTTATACAACATCATCAGACCATCAATTTGGCTTTCGACCCCATCCTTCCACAACTGCTAATCATCTTTACAATATTACATACTACATTACTCGAATACTGGAGCGTTTTTTTATTTTTTTCAGATTTTAGACTAAGTTTGGCATGAGGAGGGACTATTTTACACATTTTACTTCAAGTTTATTATCTCATTAAAGGAAGATAGTTTGCAGTAAGCCAAGAATCAGAGACTTCCGAGATTAAAGGGAAGCACAATATTATTTAGACACTTCTTGACGTATCACAACGTCTGACCACGTGTAGCACGAAGGCCTCCTATTCAAGCGTATCCCGCCAACTACCCTCTACCTATTCATTTGTTTCTATTTAACCCAACGATTCATCAGAGTCGGTTCAGGACTATTTTCCTCTGAGAAGGGGAGCCCATTATCTATACGCAGGTAGCCCAATTTCGCTGAGAACACAGCTGTCCTATCCTCTCATCCAGAATTTCACAGCTAGAACTCCAGCCACATGTCCTAAAATAGTCCAATGAAGCAAACACTAGCCTATAAAGCTCAATGAAAAGAAAATCTGCCATCTATAAATTTATAAAACAAGCTACAAATCTACAAGACAATTCTAAAACAAATCTGTACGTATTAATTGGAACTGAGGGGCCTAAACCTTCCAGCATCCGAAGAATGCAGTCCTTCATATCCCAAGTCCTTAGACCCATAGTCAATGCTCCTTTCTAAATCTACAGCAACATTCTTCAAAAAGACTTCAAAATCCCTGCCGTCATTCCCAAAACATTTTCCACTTTCCACAATAAACTCTCCTCTCACGCCAATCGAATAGTCCAATCCTTATCCAATAGAAAGCACCTCTATAATCCCACCAGACGACCGAATAGAAAACACATGATTCATGTCATTTGTAAATTATACTCATTACATTTGTAAATAACGTTACTTATTGTAAAACAAGTATTAAATAAAAAATTAAAAAGAAAATTTGAATGTGTGCCACATGGGGCAATACTTCTTTGTCGTATCCAATATTCAGTTGTATAATTTATATCCATCTGTTTAACATGATTGAGCATGATTTGTTGCCAATTCATTTAAGTTTGTGCAAGCTGTACGAAAGGATTTGAAAGGTTGCTTCTTGGCTTCACTCACGCGCAAGAATTTTATGAAAGAAATTAAAGTCTTCTCCAGGTCTTCTCCACATTTTATGTGGACAGTTAAAATCCACTCAAGAATCATTGTCGAAATGAACTTTTTCAATTTCTGTAAATTCTACGATAGATTTTTTCTGAAAATTTAAATCTGTTTTTAAAGGGTTGTTGTGTTAGAAAGGGACCTTCCACGACGTGCTTGATTTATGAGATAACTCTCTCAATCTATTTTTAATATTTGGTTCTGAGATTGATATCCTAAGTTTGTTTTTAATGCCAGAAAGCAGCCATTGCGGTAAAACAGCCCATCATCTGTGAAATTGATGATTTTGGAACCTCCTAAATTTGGTTGCCGAGAGGGCTTCACCGTCTTCTTATACCTTTAATTGGTCCTTGAAATTGTCGAATAATGCATGCCAAGGTAATTAGTGTGTAAAGAAGTGAGACCTATTTTTGATATGATTTTGACCGATTCTTCGCGGCATGAGAGATTCATCATGACCAAACAATATTAACTGAGCAAATAGAGAGAATTTATTACCCGGGTTAGCAAAAATAAAAACAGACTGAACGAAAAACAAATTAAAACGATCCAAGAAAAACGTTGATTTTGTTCTTGTTAGTAAACAGTTTTATTAATGACAAGATTAATAAAAAATGTTTGTTCTGGAACAATTAATTAATCGATCAATAACTATTAGAAAAAAGAGTGGGATAGGGAAATATTTAGTCGTGATTTGAACGTTTTTTGACGGTGAGTGTAGTGTTTAGCATATTTAAATTGTGAAGCACTTTTGTAATTATTAATCTAAAAAATAAGACAATGTACACACAAACTTTGGTCGTTGGCCTTCTTTCTATTATTTCATCAACATTTTCCTACTTCTAATTGGTAATAATTCTAAAAATTTAGTATGAAATGTATGAATTAAAATTAATGTGGGTAAGTATTTTTTGTTGAATTACGATATAAGGATAGATAGAGCTAAGGAAGTCGCAGCTCTAAATTTTGGCCACATAAAACAGTTGGCCGACTATCTATGCTCACAGTATCGATATTAACACACCATAAACTATCGATAAGCCGTCACTTCCTCCCTTATCGATGTCTTACATACGCTATGGCTCCGTTTTACCGAGGCCCCGGCTACGAGAAAGAGGTAGATTTATAGAAATTACAAGGTTAACGTCATCGTCGTCGTAACGTCAGGCTTGGTCTTTTGGCCAAATTGGATTTTTTTGTTCCATCCCGGGCAACTATTTATTGGGAAATTGCCAATACAGCCTGTTTTTTTTTTTTTTTTTTTTTTTTTTTTTATTTTAGCTGGAGACATTGTTCAATTTTGATTGCATTGACATCTCCGATGTGCATTAACACTGGGCGTTATTTTCAGTTACAACTGTTTTACAAGTGAAGAAACTTTACCGTAGTTCTGAAATATTGGAAGAGATGATAAACTTGATAACGTGCCAATAAATAATGTTGTCTCAATACATCACGCATAAATTTGATTATAAATTAGTGATTTGTTTATGAAAGAGTAATTTTTAATTTTATTTAGTAGTTATATTATTTAGTAGCTCATTTTTTCAAAAATTTAACGAAATGCATTTTTATGTAGAATCCATACTGCGATAATGAAACAATTTTATTTCAGTAATAAAACGTCTTATAGTCTTAGAGGCAAGTATATATTTTTCTCTCTCAGACTATCTCTCTCTCTCTCTCTCTCTCTCTGTACATTAATCCGTACTATAACCATTTGAAGTGGATTTTCGTTTTATTCTAGAGTATTTCGGAAATGTTTGTTCAAAACCGCACATTTGTATCTCAACTTCTCAGTAGAGGTCAGCTTGAATTCAGGCCAACCTGTGGTTTTTGTAGATTTTTAATATTTCATTTTATTTTGTACTCTTAATATTTTTTAACTTTAGAATCCAACTAATAGTTCAACAAACCTCACTAATGATGAAAAATGTAATATATATTTACCTCTTCCAAAATTATAATTGTTGAACAAAAATGTAATATAGAAAAAATATATATAAAAAATAAAAATAAATATCTAGCTTGTCTGAAAGTTCTGTCACGGGGTGCTGTTAAGGGCTAGAAGCTGCTTCTAATGATACATCGTTGAACGCAGGACTTTTGTCTTAAACCGTATTTTTTTCAGGTTCAACGAAAGAATTTCAACTTTTTCAACATGACCAACAAACCAAAAGAGAAAATAGGAACTTAAAGATATATCCTCCTGGGTCAAACTATGGTTTCATTTTCAAAAATAGATTACAATTATTTAAGATTTTTAGTTGCGATATAAAAGTTAAATGCACCAGCCACTCAGACACCAACTTCCTATCTCAAAATTCAAAAGGAGGGGTTGAGATAGGAAGTTGGTGTCCGAGTGGATCGAGGTCACGATAGCTCAAGTGGTAGATTATTATTCAGATATCGTGAGATGCGGTCTAGTGTGATGTAGGTATCAGAAAAACATTTTCTTTATCGTGCCAACGTTTCGATCTTTTATTGAGATCATCTTCAGGGCCTGGGATTTACAAACATAATTTACATTTAGAAAATACATATAGATTATGGAATTTATACAATGCAAAAATTATACTTTATATTCCATGGAAGTATTTCTACTCACTCAAAGTGTTTGTCATCTGTATAATTGTGCCATGTCGTGTTGAGAGTGCCAGTGAAATTTTACTGTTTCATGTTTATATATGTTTGATTTCGAAGTGGTGGGGAAGGAAGTGGGTATAAAAAATACAATTTTGTATAAGTCGTCGGCTTCTTTGAGGTGAAAAGAGCCGACAAAGGGAAACAATGTGTTGGTAATGTTTCGGCCACTTTATTCTTTCAGGATTATATAGAAAGGGATAAATGGGAAAAGGAAAATTAGATTGTTGGACAATTAGACTATGCGAAAAATATTTGATGTGTGGAATGTAATGTGATGATACATGTATGTTATTTGTATTGAATTTGATTAATGATGTTGGCGTGGCTGCGACTGAGTTTGCATGTATCTGTTCTGTAATTGATGCTGTGTTTATCCTTGTTGATGTAAACCATTTCTAAAAAATTACGTTTAAATTTGTTTTGTTCTGTATGTAGTATTTTTGGATTGTTGAAGTCAAAATTGTGTTGTTGTTCAAAGTGGTGGGTAGCGAGTGCTGTAGGATTTTGTTTGGGTTTTTGCAATCGTAGATATGTTGTTTTACTCTCCTGTCCAGATATTGGGATGCAAGACCAATGTATGTAGCTGGACAGTTTAAACAGTTGATCTTGTAGATTACGTCGGATTTATTTGTAATAGGTGTGGGGTCTTTAATTTTGGAAAACAGTGTTTGGATTGTTTTATAATTTTTGAAAGCTATTTTGAAGTTATCAGATGAAATAAATTTGTTTAATTTGTGTGATAGGCCTTGAATAAATGGGATAGAAATGTATGTTGGTTTGTATGTATTTAATGTATTTGTTGTATTTAATATAGTATTGTTAGTAATAGTGGATGCTGTTCGTGTTGAGTGGTAATTGTTGATTATCCTGTTAACTATGTGTTTAGGATAGAGATTGTTTTGGAGGATCTGTTTGTATATCTTTATGTTCTTGTGGTGAAATGATTCATGGCTTAGGGTAATCATTCTGTGAAGTAGCCCTTTGGCCGTGTTTATTATTGTATGAAGAGGATGGTGAGATGTAAAGTTGAGGTAACGATCTGTATTTCTTGGTTTTTGTTACCAATCTGTGATTAATGTGCCATCAGGTTGTTTTATTACGAGTGTATCTAAAAATGGTATTTTATTGTTGTTTTATATTTCATGTGTGAATTGTAAGCGTGGGTGAAAGCTATTAAATGTATCTAATGTGGTTTGAATTTGATCTGTGGGTACAGCTGTCAATATATCATCTACGTATTTAGTGAGGAAGGGTAATGTGAAAGGAAGTTGTGGTATGACTGTATTGAGTAGATGTGTCATGATGATGTCTGCCAGTATTGGGCCTAGGTTACTACCTATGGCTATACCAAACAGTTGTTTGTAAAATTGATTGTTGTATGTAAAATATCCGTTAACACAGCAGTGTCGGATCATTGTTACGAACGTGTTCTTTGAAAGGGTTGTGTGTGGTGTTATGTTAGACCATTTGTCTTCAATAATGTTCAGTGTTGTGTCAATTGGAATGTTGGTAAACAATGATGAAACATCTTGATAGAATATAAAATATAATGTTTGCATTGTATAAATTCCATATTCTCTATGTATTTTCTAAATGTAAATTATGTTTGTAAATCCCAGGCCCTGAAGATGATCTCAATAAAAGATCGAAACGTTGGCACGATAAAGAAAATGTTTTTATGATACCTACATCACACCAGACCGCATCTCACGATATCTGAATAATTATCCATTAACGGTCACTAATCTCTACACATTTCAGGTGGTAGAGCAGAGGCGTATCTAGCTGAAGATTTTGGTACGAATCCCGCTCGTGCCATTGACTTTTACCTGAACTAAAAACTTTAATTAATTATAATATATTAATTGGTCAAGCGGTCCACGAATTTAGTGAATTTAAAAATAGAGTGGAAATAAATTTCTATTCATTAAGTTTATCGCTTCAGATATACATTGAATTGAATACCTTCCACTTCGCTCATTACATTTTCATGTGGTTGTCATATCAAAAACACCATAACGTTTGTAGAATGGTTGGTGTATGAACAAATTTATACTGCAATGACCGAAACTGATTTTCTGCGTCAGTCTAATTTCGTCGATAAAATATTACAGTCCTCTGTTCAGTATATACTGCGCTTGCTTACTCAAAGCGTACGCATTTTTTTAAACATTTTATTCTTTTTGTGTAAGGTTGATTTTTGGATATTTGGAGAAGAGAAAAAAAAGTTAAAAATTGGTAGAAAGTAGTAGTTTAGGATAAATTTATCGTCGTTAGAAAATCGTAATGTGACCTTGTAATGTGATTTCGGTTGGCGACCGTTTAATTTTCAAATCGGAAAAGTTTTAAATTCCTTGAAACAGGCCACTTCCCGCACTTGTCCCGCTGGTCTATGGTTTGAACGTGCTCTTAGTGGGCAGTAAATGCAAATTAAGATTTGACTTCGAGGGTCACTAGTTAGTATACAGTTGCTCCTACCAATTTCCATTCCTCCAAACTGGCGCCGTCCGTTTTATAGTTTGCCTAGTTGGGAGCCACGGGCATAATCTGAATAAGTTTATTTGTAGTTTGCAACCCTTAAGGCGATTTTAAGTACGCTTGGTAAAGCTGTTTTTCACATCGGCCATTTTCTTCCCATAGCGGCGAAGATACGGCTTAAATACCCCAAATCGGTCCCTGGCGAGATTTTCGACTGAAAACGGAAAGCTTTCCCTTGTTTTCTTTTTATCCCGGCCATTTTCAGGACAATGCCTACTTTTTATAACGTTAATAAATCCTTGTGTAACGTTCCCATTTGATGGAACCTTACAAATTGTCGAATCGAAAAAGGAAAATAATTTTTAAAAAAATTGTATAATTGAAAATAACCAAAAAGATTCAATTCTCTCCTTACATCATGCCAATAAGATGCACAGAGGGAGAGAGGCCAAAGGAGAGAGTTATAACAAGAAGAGTCTTGAATCAGCGGTCAAAATGAAAGAACAATATTGAGAAGGGCCAAGTGGTGTTTTTTCAAATTAATTAGCGGAATCTTTATTTCAAAAGAAAAGCGTTACAGGATGATGTGAAGGATGTGAGCCTTCCTTTTTGAGTTAGCTTTAGCAATAGTTTGTTTTGTATTTATTGGGTTGTCCAGAAAATAATGCAGGATTTTGGTATTAAACAAAAAAAAAGAAACTAGTTACTTTAAAGCAATGTTCTTTAATCAAAATAATTTCCCATACTCTCAATACATTTCTCCCAACGTGTTGGTAACTTATTAATTCCGTCTGAGTAGAATTCAGAATTTTTAGAATTGATAAAGTCAATAAATGCATTTTCCAGTTCCGTTTGATTTTTGAATATTATGTGTTGTAAGTAGTGGTCCAGGTGTCTAAAAAAATGGTAGTCAGTAGGCGAGAGGTCCGGAGAGTAGGGTGGGTGAGGCAAAGTTTCATAGCCAAGCTCCAATAATTTTTGTGACGTTACACGTGACACATGTGGTCGAGCGTTGTCATGCAACAAAATGGGCCCTTTCCGATTGACCAAAGAGGGCTTCATTACTGCCAATTTCTGATGCATGGTATTAATTTGGTTACAGTATGATTCAGCATTGATGGTTTCGCCAGGATTTAAGAAGCTGTAGTGTATTAAACCAAATGAAGCCCACCATACCGTAACCATTACCTTTTTTTGATGAGTTGGGGGCTTTGGAAAATGTATTGGAGCTTCTCCTTTGTCGAGCCACTGTCCAGAACGTCTAGTGTTATCGTAGAGAATCCACTTTTCGTCACATGTAACAATTCTGGCCAGAAATGGGTCATTTTTGTTTCGACAAAGAAGTGATGCACAAACATCAAAGCGCAATTTTCGAGTTTTTTCACTTTTCCAATCGCCTTGAGGTGGTCAGCGACGGTCGTTTTACTGACTTTGAGTTGCTCTGCAAGTTCTCGAACAGTTGTTTTGGGGTTTTCTTCCACCACTGATCGCAGAACATCATCATTAAGAGAGGAAGGCCTTCCACGACCTTCTTCATCTTCAAGGCTGAAATTTCCCTCCCGAAATTTTTTAAACCACCTTTGCACAGTGCACTCATTAACACAACCCTCGCCCCAGACTTGGTTAATGTTTCTAGCCGTTTGGGCTCCGCTTCGGCCGAGTTTAAACTCGTAAAAGAAAATCGTACGAAATTCTCGCTTTGACATTATAAGGATGACTGAATTATTTCCAAGTAGCGGAATGCTACAGAGGTAAACAAACAATATCATTTGGAAGAGGATTAATAAGTGTTGACATTCATACAAATGAGTAATCCTGTAAACGTAAACAGAATATTTTATATAGATTTTTTTTAATGAAAACTTAAAATCCTGCATTATTTTCCGGACAACCCAATAGGTAATAGTTATTTTCAATTTATTTTGTATTTAAGAAAAAAGAAGAATTTAATTTAATTTAATATTAATATTTCAAAAGAATATTTAAATAATTTGTTTTGGTTTCCTTCGTGAATTGTAATAAACCCTTATTTTAAAAGTAATTTGGTTATGCTGTTTTTTCCTCCGTTTGTGACACTTGTATGTATTATCTGATCTATTGTTATAGCTTTCTTGTATCATATGAAAATGTATTTCTCTCCTACCGATTTTTCCAATTCTCACATTTACGCGTTCTCTAAACTCCAGTTGAGCTAATAACATGTCACAAACAAAATTATATTTGTGTTCTGCTATTCTCAAAAGTAGAAGTATATGTAAAATGTATGCAGAAAGTTTCTTCAATTACAGATATCATAGATTGAAGTGTATTTTACAATCAAAGTAATAATAAGGCATATTATTTATGTAAAACGTAAAAACAGGTGTATTACTAGGTATTAACAGGTATTTACTATATATATATACATAATAGTAAGTACAAGTTTTAGTACAAGTATCTCTTGTTGTTGGTAAGAAAGAGAAGTGTTAAACAGAGAAATAGACAGACAGACAGATAGATAGATAAGAGTGAGTGAATGAGAGAGTGAGAGGGAAGGAGACACACACACACACACACAGTTTTATTTAGCCAAGCAAATTAGGTCTCTTGGACTTCTATTTTATCCAATGTGGGGTTTAATATGTAATATTATATACATATAAAGTCATAATATGAAAACGAAAATATATAAGAATACAAATTCTTCTCTATATAAGAATATAAATGATCTATTATATTTACTACGTAAGGTACATTACAATATAATAACCAACATTGTTTACCATTGCAGTACAATAATAATTATGTTAAAGGACTAAAAATTTTATATTTAATTAGACACTATTTGATTTCCATTTTTTGTTTGTGTTATTTCATTTTTTGGCTTTAATTTCATGTTGTCAGTTTTATCCTCTTTTAACATTTTGCATTGTTCTGTTCTTTTGTTGGTTTTTTATTGTTTTCATTCACCTTCTACGGAATTTTCCATCCCGTACTGTGATTATTGTGTGGTTACTTTATTTGTTATTACTCCATTATAATTAATAAAGTATTATTATTGAAAAGATTTTACCCAAAATTCGTTTACGAAATACTGTAAACCCATAAAAATAATGTACTTTCACATTCTTTTTAAACATTAATAACTTTCTTTGATAAAAAAAGACCACAGAAACCAAAGGCAAGAATTCCAAGTAATTAAGTATAAACGCTTTCGATTTCAAGTTAGGGGACCTTGTCAAAGCAAGGCTAATTCTATCAGTTCAACCGGCCGGAATTATATTCCGGTGCCACTTGACATACTTTGTGACAGCAGGATGACTCGAAAACTTCCGATGGTCCCAAACTCCGGATAAAAAATAAATTGGAAGGGAGTGTTATAATTATTGCTGCAAAGTTTTAAAAGATTTTGGAGTTGTGAATGACGGGTATCTGGAAGAAGCAAAACTGGGTCGATAGAATTAACGACTATTTCCTGGTAATACCATTCTCAGAACGACACCTCTAAGAAATTTTCAAGTGCTATTTTCTTCAAAAATTGGAATTTGAATTGCATATTCAAAAGCAGGATGTCAAAACTTGTAACACTGAATAGTGTAATAGTGTTAACAATATTGAACGTACAGTTATAAGAGCAACGAAGGAAACATAAACATAGTAAAGTAAGGGGTATGTGTCACATTTTAATAATTTTATTATTAAATTAATAAAGGAATCCGCAACAAGTAGATCCGATGTAACGGTGGTTGACTCATTTAAGGAGAGAAAATCCCCGAAAGTTTTGCAATTTGGGAAAAGGAGAGTTAACTAAGTGGAGGAGAGATATAAGGAGGAATAAGTCAGTCTGAAAACACCCCGGCCGGCATTTAGTGGATCACCTTCCAACACCGGCCGATTGCCGTGGACCCGTCCGGCCAATCTTCGGCCCATTCATTATTCACGGTCTGAGACTGACTGCCACCCGTTTCCAGGCTGTACTTGCGAAAGACCTCTTATTTCTTCATTACCTTTCTGACATCTTTGTCTTTCCTCTGGCACCTTTAACTCACCTTGGATCCATCGATTTTCACGCTTCTGGCTTAAACTTATTTGAATTGGAACAAACTAAGTTACACTAATACGACTTTGTGATGACCTTTTTAATAAATAAATGGATCATTTTATTTCATGCGGATGGTAACATTAATCATTCAACGCAATATGAAGTTATTGAGCCAAAATGGCTCTGCTTAATACAATTGCTAAATCATATAATATATGCTTGATAAAAGAGTAAAGTGCAGAGTACATTTTTCATACTATTTTTTCATTTAATATGTTCATTACAATCTTTAATTTTATTTACTTTGTAATCAAACTGGATTTACAACTTGCATAAATCATGTGTCATGAGGTGAGTTATGGTTGAGATCCCATCTATACACGTAGTTAACCCTAGTTTAGTAGAAATGGCTACACTTGTTTAGTTGTTGAAAAATGGCAAAAAGGAGGGAAAATTCAAAAGGTGGGGTTGAGATGGGAAGTTGTCCAAGTGGATCGAGGTCGCGATAATTCAAGTGGTAGAGTAGCCGAAGATCGTGGGTTCGAATCCCGTTCGTACCATTGGCTTTTTTATCTCAACTAAAAACCTTAATTAATTGAAAGATATTAATTGGCCAACCGGACCACGAAACTAGTGATTTTCACTAGTTTAGTAGGTCGCGAGGTCATCTCTTTTTCAGTCGGGCAACTCGACAAGTATGAGAGCATAGTATCTTGTGGAAAGTGGAAAATATATTTGGTACTATTTTTTGCACAACAGATTTTGCGGTCATTGTGAGGAGCGATGTTGGAAATGTAGTAAGGAGCATGGTTATGATGGTTTTGAGAACATCGGATTGGAAGTGCGGAAGGTTTAGCTGTGACTCACAGTTCTAGTCCGTTTATTATCAGTTTCGGTTTTGTTGCAACGTGAGATAAGCCTGACAGTAGTCCGTAGAGTCGTTCTGGAGGTTCGTTTTAGTAGTGTGTATTAGTTCCAGATTAGTCTGGATGAAAAAGGTAACAGACCCATTCAGGATTTTGGTTGGGAGTATTACTGAGGAGTATTGTATGAGGGGTTTGATTCGAATGGTGAATGACATCTATGAGCCTTTGCTTTCATTTATCTTTATATCCCAGTGTATGCTACATTCCAGCTAACTGCAAAATAGATGTATGGAATATTTCTATCCGGAGCTTCTCCGAAGCAGAAGATGCCAGGATGGTAGACGATATAATATATCTCTACATCAGTGTGGTATTGGAGATAATGGATTAATGCAGGTACTCTACCCTGAGGTACTCCCTTGCCCAGAGGATCTTAGTAAAAGTAGGCCGATTCTTAGCAGATCAAAGAATGGGCCAATGGACTGTGGTGCTCTAATGAAAACAAACGTTTTCATAAACATTAAAAGACTTTAATTTTCTTAGTTTATAAGTGTGTATAAGTGTGTAAGTAATTCAGATTTAAATGAACCGCCATGCCCCTCCACACGCTCTAATAGTGCAAGGAGTAGGGGCCAAGAAAGGGCTATATTTTTTTAAGTGCTAATTCCCTTTCTGGCTTCCGTCGATAAACAGTTATATTGGTAAAAAAAGAAAAATTGGGTGTGCACACTATTCATGTGAGCTAAATTTTATTACTTTGACGTCAAAACAAAAATAATAATTGTAATTTAGTTTTTAAAAGGAAATATATTTTTATAAAGAAAAACAGAAGAGATAATATTTATGTTAAAAACTTGTATTCAAAGTTTATTTCTATTTTTATTTGGTGATCAAAATTTAATAATAATAATAATAATAATTTCTTACGTTTCTTTATAAAATTATAAAACAAGATTTAAATTTCATTTTAAAATTAAAATTTGTAGATGTGAGATAAGCTTATTATATGTTAAACGGATTCTTTAAATTAAAAATAATAATTAATAAAACATATTGTAAAGTTGTGTGAAATAAATTATAATTAAAATTTCAAATTCAACAAACATTCGGTGTCATATTTATTTTGGTTTGAATAAAATATAAAAGGTGCCTGACCAATAAAAGAAATTATTGTAGTCAGGTCCGATCGTTAAAAACCTTTGGGACCTTGTATTCGATTTTCGAATTCAGGGTTGGGCCCAACAAAAAAGAAGAACAAAGCACGCTACATCACAAGTGTATATAAGTATAAATAAATATATTAACAATAACGATGCCAGTATATAGATAGCTCAAGACTCCAATACTTTCATAGTAACTGAAGTTAAACCACAAAACCGACTTTTTTTGAATTCTAGTATGTAAAAAGAAAACTACAGAAAACTATTAGGTACAAATTTAATACAGTTTTTTTTAAAATTGTAGTTAAACATTATAAGTGCGCACAAAGTTGAGAGTAACCAATTTTCTCCCATAATATTGTCACACAGTACTTCACTTCTGCATGAAAATAAAACTGAATTATGGAAAGAAAAATGTCTTAATATAACAACTGAGCTAAAATCCCACAAAAGATAAATGTCCTTGGGTAAAATATTCAATGTTATCATTAAAATTACAGTAATAAATATCGGCTAAGTTGCCCGGAATTTTGGATAGTCGTCTCTCTGGCCCCCAGTTACCGTTGACGGGCTGGGAGGGTAATGTCGAGGGCAATTATCAGATGATTTGTGTTTAAGAGAGATAGCAGGATGAGGGAAGGTCTCAGCGCCCAAACACTTAGCGATGCAAGAAACCCGCTGGGTACCTGCCGGGGGAATCTAGCCAGGTGATTATACGTAATTTGTAGCCCTCGGATTATTTTTGTTTCCTAGTCCGCACATCTGTCATTACTTTTTTGTTGGTGACATTTTGGGTATAGCTGTTTTGTCGGACTCTATTTGTCTTTTTACCATCAATGAAAAAAATTGGAACGACGTCTTTTCCAAGCCTATAACAAACAGGACGTAATTAAAATTACATAATGATTTTTATAATTTTTTCCGTACGGCAAATAAATTATTTAATATCAATTAAAATGCTAAATGCACTGGAGAAATTGCGCTGTTGAATTTAAAGTCCAATTTTTTTTTGTCAAAACAGTACATTGATTAGTACCTTGCCATTTGAAAAAAACGGCTCAAAAAGAATATGGATATTTGTAATTTATTCTTATTTTATTAATTTTAATTAAATTAACAAATATTTTCTTGTTAATCGGATAAAATAAAATAAGAAATGCAAATCAAAAATAAACAAATGTTCATCCTCATTTTTAATAATGGATTTACTTAGGAATAGTACATGGAGATTACTTATTTTGTAATCAAACACCTTCCTCGTCTTTTCCTCATTTTAATCCAGTTGTATTCTCTATAACCGTGGCAAGACATCATCTTAAATCATAAATATTATTATGAGAATGAGAGGCCACCGGCAAGTTTGTATCACAGATGCAGTTGCAGTTTTATAGAGCATTATCTACCGGGCTTTAGCCCCATTCCGAGAGAATGGATATCCAATCCTGATAGTGGATATCTCAGCGCATTACGACGCGAAGGGAGGACAAAAATTTTGCCATTGCTGCAAGACAAGACGGACTTTCTACATTGCTTCCCAGATCGTAAATGAAGTACAATATATTTTGGCAAGGCTTTTTCAACACAAATGATTCGTAATCGTTTGAAGGAAATTGATCTCACATTATATGCCGCTTTGAAACGACCTGCAGCAACAACCGCCACTAGCAACTTAAGAGAATATGGTGCAGGGAGCGCGTAGAAGAAAACTGCTGTTGTTATTTTTACTTATGAGTTGCATTTCTGTCTGTATAATGATAGCAGGCGCCGAAGAATCTACTGAGAACACATGATGCATGCAGTGCCCCAGCTCCTTCTCCCTTCAATGCACATTGGAGGAGGCGGTGTAATGGTCTAGGCTGACTCTTACAGTGGAGGTCGAACGGGACTCAGTATTGACGGAGGCAACCGCATGGCTGTCCGTTATTCCGGGGAACTATCGAGAAATACATCCTTCCAGGATTCTCATTGACAGGAATTTTCCATTCTGGGTGATAATGGTAGACCTCATAGAGAGTGTTTAGAAAATCTTGGAATTTCCAATGTGGCTCCCCCCCCATTGTCCCTAGGGTCTGAATACCATTGATCATATGCGGGTATCTCGCAGAGAAAGCTTTCCGATCACTATACGCAGCCAGAATTGACCTGCAACAACTGAGGGCAGCGTTGCAACATCTTTGGAGTGAAATACCTTATGAAATTAGTGACAACCTTATTAACAGTGTGCCTAACAAGTGCACAGGGGGTTTTTAGCTAACAGAGGGCATTATGCACGGTATTAATGGTTTAAAACCATTATTGTGTCCTATAAACAAAATTATGAAATTTTTAATTTTGTTAATTTTCAAATTACTTTTAGGAAGAAACATTATTTCTTATCAATTTTAATGTAATTTACAATAGAAATAAAATGAAAGTGGTGCGGAAAATATATACTACAAACTTAGCCATATTGTGGAGTGTTAGATGAGAACTCTTTTAATCATTAAAACTTAGGGGAAAAATACAAATTCACGTTTCTCTGGATTTTTAAAAAAACGGCCTAATAAGAAAAATATAAGGGAGGAAACAGAAAATCTCACCGTGTATCTTCTTTTAATGGAAAAGATGAGTTATTCTATATACAGTTTATACACTTTCACGTTTATGACTTTCATTATTTTGGAAGAAGCGTGTTTACAATTGTTTGCATATCTTTGAAGTTGATAGAAACTCAATATTGCTTGATACTCTGTGGCATTAATACGAGAAATATTTCACCCAGTGCGTACACTGAATTGCCGAGATATGCGACAAAATTGCTTCGAACGAACAGCTTGCTTGAAGAAAAGTTTTCAAATAATACGTTTCATATCTAAAGTGGTTGTATTTGCAATCCAATGTGATGCCTACGGATTGTTTCGTCAATAGAGCCGCTTCCACTAGAACTTTGTCGCACGTTGTATTCTGATCGCACCGGAAGAAATTGTACCCGGCTCACTACTATTGTTACAGTTCTTCCCGAAGTAATTTCTTCCTTCCCGAAGGCAAGAGGAGTTTCCAAGATGGCACAATAGGAATCCTTAACCGACAGATATAATTCAGTGAAATGTAGTATCTTCAAGTTAGGATCCGCACGCGACGGGAGGGGGGTCGATGTCGTGAGGCATACATTTCAAACTCTTGAGGGTGAAGGATGTAGGATATTTCCTGTAGTGCTTTGTACATCGTTTAGACACAAATGAACGAGTATCAATCATTAAAATCTTTAGGAATTTTCCTTTCTTCTTGGTTCATTTTAAGGGGTTGTGGCTGTTTTACCCAAAAACATTTAAAAATGTTTTTAAAACTTTTTTTGACACAAAATGGTTAATAAGATTCTGATCTTTAGAAACAAATCAAGTAAATATTTGAATTTCCAATCAAATGTTCCGGTGTTTTTGTTTTTGTGAACTTGCAACTTATGCTGCTTGAAGTTCTAACTCGTTTATTTATATTATGTCAAATATTACCTTCCAAACTGAAACGACCGACAATCGATTCTGAAATTTCTATTTTTACTCGTTTTTGCCATTTTTTCTCAAAAACGTTTCTTAATATTGAACCCATTGTTGTGTAAATTTGTAGAGCTACAACGGCCAAATATTTATATCGGGCCTGTCTTACGACAGAAACAGAAATGGACAATGAATTTATGTTGTATTCAAATAAGGAATGTCTCTGTTTAGGTAGAGGCTAACGACCTTACTTACTAGTATATAATATACTAAAGAAAATTAAAACGAAAAATGATTGGTACAAAATTACGTTTAAATTTGTTTTATTCTGTATGTAGTATTTTTGGATTTTTGAAGGCAAACTACATACAGAACAAAACAAATTTAAACGTAATTTTTTAGAAATGGTTTACATCAACAAAGATAAACACAGCATCAATTACAGAACAGATACATGCAAACTCAGTCGCAACTACGCCATCATCATTAATCAAATTCAATACAGATAACATATATATATATCATTACATTACATTCCACACATCTTTATATATCTTTTCGTAGTCTAATTGTCCAACAATCTAGCTTTCCTTTTCCCATTGATCCATTTCTATATAATCCTGAAAGAATAATCTAGCCGAAACATTACCAACACATTGTTTCCCTTTGTCGGCAATTTTGACCTCAAAGAAGCCGACGACTTATACAAAATTGTCTCTTCTATATCCACTTCCTTCCCCACCACTTCAAAATCCAATATATATAAACATGAAACAATAAAATCTCACTGGCACTTTCAACACGACATGGCACAATTACACAGAAGACAAACACTTTGAGTGAGTAGAAACACTTTGATGGAATATAAAATATATTTTGCATTGTATAAATTCACTTTTCTACATCCTATAGGTATTTTCTAAATGGAAACTCTGTAAATCCCAGACCGTGAAGATGATCTCAATAAAAGATCGAAACATTGGCACCATAAAGAAAATGTTTCTGTGATACCTACATCACACCAGACCGCGTCTCAAGATATCTGAATATTATCTATTAATGGTCACTAATTTCTACACAGTTAAATGACCTTGAAAAAATACTGAATTCCGGTAAAATTGGGGGTTCCGTCTTACAATACACATACATCCTTCGCAAAGTAAAACATCGTTTATCTACTCCTTAGTCAATGAGGTGTAGGTGCAACGTTTTCAATTGGGCGACAAAGATAGCTCCGAGCTCGATGCCCTCAGCACTTTTCTCCAAAATTCTTCGCTTTATTGAACCAATTCTTTTTAATTTTTAGGACCAATTAATCAATAATGGACAATTAATCGTAGCGAGCATTATTTCCCAAAAACACACGGAAGCATGGTACCAAATTTTATTAAAATTAAAACGAGATGTAAAATTTTCTCACCTCTTTAAACATTAAAGAACCGCTATTATTAACAGCCCTTAGATACAAATTTTGAAATTTTCTAAGAGAAATTAAAGAAAAAATGGTTCCAATAAACCAAATAGGTTTTCGGAACATGGTATCAAAAATCGCAATTTTGTGGCCTCGCATATGCCCACCTCAACATAAAGGGTTTTCTTTTATCCTATAAATTTAGGGATATTATCGACAACTTGGATTTCTTGTAGAAAAGCAAACTTGTATCATTTGCACAACCATAAGGGGGTCCCCAAAGAGAGGCAATTCCGGCTGTAATTTGCCTTTAAATGACATTGAAAAATGACTTCAAGGAATTTAATCAAGTTAAAATTTTAATATGATGCTTAAACAGCAACTAAAAGCTCTCAAAAACTGGAAACTGATAGAACTACTAAGTACAGCAAACGCATTAATTTTTCTTAATTTCCTCAAGTCGTGTGGAACGGTCAAGAATGAGGTAGTTTAGAAAAACACATTTTTTATTTTCTTTTACAGACGTTTCGAACTTTATTCAGGTCATCACACATCACTCACCCAAAACCAATATGACACTACAAGAATACCACTACACTTTATACCCTGAAGATGATCTAAGTAAAGGTCGAAACGTCGGCAAAATACAAAAACGGTTTTTCTAATTTATTAAATTATGAAACAACCGGTCACTAAGAAATATATTTAATTTTTCTATTTATTTAATGTGTGTTTCTGCCGTAATTTTGCTTTGGAGCTTGTCGTCTTCGTTTTTATCCCTTATGGAAGGCAAGGGTTTATGTTATGGGAAAATATTCGTGATGATAGTTTTAAGTTCGTTGTTTATAAAACAAGAAAAAATAGGATTCCTAAAATTTATGATAAAATAATTTAAAATTTAATTTTTAAGTTATTTAAAACTTTTATCTTCAATTTTTAAGCGTACCATGCCATTATTTTAAACTTCTGATATTTTACTTTACTATTTTTTAATTTTTTAGTTTTTGCATTCGTTTTCAATTTAACGTATTTGTCACGTGTGTAAAAATTGGCCTACATTATTGTCAAATAACGCTATGTATCAAAGGTAAAAAGGAGGAACCAATAAAAAATTGACGGACGAGATATGTTACTCCTTGGAACCTGTATCCCGTACCCACGTGGATTTTCCCCTTTCTGACATTGTCACTTTAATCCGTTTTAGTTTATCTCGGCTCGCCAGCCCTGGCGAAGATTATCAAATTCAATGACCCTCTTCTGGTTTGTAAACAGAACACAGTATATAGTCATACAGCCTCTTCGATATTCTTTGTCATTTTTTTAACGTATGAAATTCATTTAAATTTTTTTTACGGTATAAATAGTAGTTTAAATTTTGGAAATATCAATAGTCTAATATGACAATCAATTAAATATTACAGTCCCAAATTTGAATAGAGTTTTGAAGCTTTGATGAAGTGGATAATGTTGTCCGAACAGTATAACACAGAATTGCAAAGAAGTTTTGTAAAGAACATGCAATAAATTAAACCTAGAAGGAAAGTAGAACTGTATCTACTAGAAGTAGCAGAAGTAAAAACATTTCCGACAGGGATTCCTACTCGTGGTAGAAGAAAAGCCAAATTCTGAAGTATGTCTATACACACCTGAGCATTTAACAAATGTTTAGATCTCATAAAAAGCATTGACCTTAATTCAGAAAACGAGAAAATCATGAAGACTATAGAATGGACCAATATTGGGGCGTATGATAGTAAATAATAAGCCGGCTGCTTTTGACCTTAAGAATCAAAATGGCCAAGGTATGAGATATGAGAGATTATACAATAATAAAAGAAATGGAAGCTAAACGTTAAATGTTGAGAAAATGATGGAGAGAGAGAGAGAGTGAGTGAGTGAGTGAGTGAGTGAGAGAGAGAG
>CM077109.1:22383740-22401017 GCA_039619505.1 Cimex hemipterus | reverse complement strand
GAGAGAGAGAGAGAGAGAGAGAGAGAGAGAGAGAGAGAGATTTAAAAAAGCTGAGAGATTGACGCCGATGTGGCTGATTGGATTTCACCTTACACATTTTCACGAGTTTTATAAAAATATTAGAAATGAATAAGAAAATATTAGAAACAATAGAAGTAGGGGGGGGGGAGTATGTAGATTCACTCTGTAAATGATAGTTCTACTCACAGATCGACAACGCTTATTATTCGCTAGATAAAGCAATCCATAGATTATAACATAGTAAACGACACTTATTTAAAAACAGCCCCTAAACATGAATTTTAAAACTTTATTATAAAGAAAACTTTCACACTCGAAAATCAACAAATTAATGTTGTGCTAATTAATTCTTGCAATTAAACCAAACCCACTTTTTGCTAAATTAAATAAAAAGAATGGTTCAAATTTTTAAAAAAGTAAACGTCACAAAACAATATTAAATAAATTACATACATACATTACATAGTCTAAGAGATGCAAAATGTTTCTTCATGTGTGAGTAGAACCGTCATTTAAAAAAAACAGCAGTAAAATACTATACTATTTTTTCATAGAATTTATTTTCCAATATTTTCTTATGATACGATCGTCTTATAATTCACGTATGTCTTTTAAATTCACCCCACCTCTATGACTGCTGATTGGGACGATTTCTTTCAGATGTGATGTGTCAAAAAATCCGTCATTCCAAGTTCGAACATTGTGTATTGGAAGTTTTTCCTTCTCGACAAAGGCGTTTTGGAGTAGATTGGATCACAGAAATGATTTTGTTATATATTCATAGGTAATTCTCTTTGATAGATCGAGTAGAAGGGTAAATCAAGCTGTATCCTTTGCCTGGTAAAATTGGACGAAAATAAAGCACACTCACTCTCTCAATCATCATACTTTCTTGTGTTATTAACATACCATTTATTCGATGTTCCATCAACCTTTACACATTTAAGCAATTAGCCATACAGCAACTAGTCTAACTAAGTTGATGGTATTACATTTTTTCCTTCATCTCGGGAAAAAGTAATAAAGTTTAAATAGTAGCGGGATGAACCGAGAAGGGACGCGCGAGAAGCAGGAAGCAATCTGCGTCCTGTAAGATCCTGATCGGGGTGGCACTGGGTCCTGCATCTGAGTCCCTGAACTCATAGAGTGAGGTAATAGCGGTTGTTGCCCGACAAACGCAATATTAGAACCTTCTTTGGCCAGGCAACCTTCTTTTTCATTGCCATGGTGTCCTGTATCTAGTGGTATCCGATTAAGGGTTACCTCGTTCTCAAACCTGGAAGAGATCCTATTGATAAAATCTATAGTTTCCTCCACCAGTCGTGTGGTCGACAAATTTTTTGTAATGACCTAAGACTAGCCTGTCAGAAATTTTTTAAAATATATTT
Organism: Cimex hemipterus; assembly: GCA_039619505.1. Classification (NCBI taxonomy): domain Eukaryota; kingdom Metazoa; phylum Arthropoda; class Insecta; order Hemiptera; family Cimicidae; genus Cimex; species Cimex hemipterus. Next base: position 22,399,608 of record CM077109.1, on the reverse strand, counting down.
TCATTTAATTTTATTTTCCATAAGTATTGTACCACCAAATGATTATGAAGGCAGAAAATAAAAATATGATCGGCATCGACAAAGAACCAAAAAGGACTAAAGCTTAATGTATTAATTAGTTAATAACATGGTTCCCACGATCGATATAACCAGGACATTTGAATTTTAACAATTCTTCGAAACAATCGTAAGTACTAACAAAGAGTGAGATAAAAGTCAAAAACTCTGTCCATAAAGACAATATTTGTTGGTACCCATGTTTCAAGCTGAATTCTTCTCAATTGAGGATGGACTCAATCTAATTTGAATAAAGATATAAAATAAGGGTAAAAGTACGTCGAATAAATAAAATAGCTCTCACTACTCATTAATTTGATGGACCAAAGATCAACGAAAACAAGATATACAAATGTTAGGCAGCAGATAAACATTGTCCATTCTATGCATCACATGAGTAATAAAAATACCCTTCTATATATTACGAACACTCTAATTGTATTGGAAACACTGATTTATTTGGCGCCAATCTATGCTCTATAAACTCACTTAAAACTATCAACAAAATTAATAAATTTCATCTTTCTCTAAAAGAACATTAGGACATAAAGGGTTATGTTCAAGTTTTGTGTCGTTGTCTGACATTTTTGTCCTAATTAGGTATGCACCTTAGTTTACAAGCTTCATCTATGCAATAAATGTGTCACATTTCAAATGATTTTCAAGTGACAATGTCAAGATTTAGACTTCGGGCTTAGGCCTACAGTAAAAAAAATAAAAGAGTAGAGGTAAGAGACAGTCGGAAGGTGTAAACTGTGAATCCCGGGATAGGAGAGACAAGAGAAGTGTGTGATCCTTAAAAAGTGAGTACATATCCACCCTTGTTATAAATGGTCTGGCAAACGCTTTGCAAGAAATTACTATTTATTTAAATTTATAAAAAAATCTTAATTAATGTTTAAAATTTAAAAGGAAATTTATTTATTGTAATTGTTATTTTCTTGTGCATTTAATAATAAATCCTTCTTAATCTTTAATTAAATTATATTATAAAAAGGCAACTGATCGGCTGTAATCAGGTTCGTTCAAGACCTCTGGGGCTCTGTTTTCCATAACCAGGAATCAGAGTTGGGCCCGTCTTGTCGAGTCGAGAACAGATCGTGAGAAAAGAATTAGTTATTTTTCACGCATTTTTCGTTTAGTTTTAAAAATTAGTAACCTATATAATTTTTACGTTTTAAACTAAACTCTTGTTTTTATTTTATATAAATAATACGGTTTTACTTCAATTTTGTAATAAAAACGGTATAAATTCATGCAATTTTTTTGAACAGTTTTCTTTATTTCTTTCTCTGTTGTTCTTAATAATGGAAAAAGCCGTGAAAAGCTAAGATAGAAAATGTCCTATAAAATATTTGAATTTACAAAGAGATTGCTTTTATTTAATTGCTTTCCTCTGGTGGCTTTTCAATTTTCGATAGTCAATTACCTACACAAAAATGGGCAGAGGCGAAGAAGGCGAATTTCCTTTTATTTAGAGTCTCTGAGGAGCCGGGTTCACGGACGTTCCGTCCTTCTTTTTGAAGATGGCTCTGGGCAAAAAGGCTAATTGAGGGGATGAATCCAAGGCGGCAATTAGGCACCCACCACCTCCGACCGATTCGCCCTTTTGAGAACATATCGGTTGAAAAACTGAATCAGAAATCTTCAAAGTAATTCGATCATCCGGCTTATTTAAAAAAATCTGAACGTTTCGTGGTTTAATACCAGAAAAAAATGACTGACACAAAAAAATCGCTTCATGACCATTATTAAATTTTTTATGGCTAACCTATAAAAAATAAATAATAAGTGCATGTACTGGTTTTAATTTTCTTTAGTATAAAGCATTTATACAATAAGGGTAAAAATAAGTGGCCATACTTTTAATGTTTTTAATTATGTCTTAAACAACCTTCCATTTATTATTACACAGAATCGAATTCAAGTCATGAATCCTATCACCAAAAACATAATCAAACCTACAAACATCCTACATAGCAACAACTACACTAAAATCATATTTAACAGAATCATAAACAATTACAACCAACAATGAACAATATAACATCCTCCACCAGAACACAACACATCATCAACCCTATTACACAAAGACAAAGCAATGTAACATCCATTCCATTCGCCCTCACATTGCCACACAAGTACATTTCACACTTTAAAATAACTTTCAAAAACCACAAATCCAATGTCAAAAACCTCCTTTGGGGCATGGAAGAGTTTCACCTGTTAATTTTGCGTATGTTAATCATATCCAAGAACACCCTACTAATCATATCCAAGAACAGGAAAGATTCTTGTCAAATCGGAAAATTGTGTATAACTAATAAAGTTTTTGTAAAAACTTGCGATCAGTCAACACACGTATCATACATATACATATATATTTGTTTTCTATGACAAGTATAAATAATCACAATATTTCAACCAACTAACTATAATGTACAAAGTAATTTTGTATGGTGATTCTTTGTTGTACAAATAAACTAAATGATTTAGACAGGGAATTTAAAAAAATGGAATTCCAACATTGTCATAACTTTTTGCATTAACAAAATCTGAGAAGAAAGAATGTATGTTATGTTTCTTTTTCTCGTTTGTACTTTTGAACCGCAGGTTCATATAGAAACATGGTACGGCACCTTACCATGACATCTATTGTTTAGCAGAAAATATTGAATTTCCTTTGTCAATGGGATCACTAAATTATAAATCAGAATCGGGCAAAATTGAGGTTACTATAAATTTCACCTGGAGGAGTTTTCAATTTTACAGGAGAAACTATTTTTCCATCCATACCATTTTAAATGAAATATCATTTTAATAATTTTAAATGAAAAAGTGGATTTATTTATCAAATTATTTATTTTACTATAACAAAGCCACTACTAAACGGGGGAATGGGTAATTCCTGAGACTGAGTAAGGGAAAGCCTTATATATAGGTGTCGTTTAAAGCAGAAGAAGGAAGAGTGGGATGGGCTGAGTAGTGGAAGCATTAGCCTTCTAGGACAAGAAAAAGAGAGGTCACCCCCGCTACCAATAGGTCAGGGGGAAAGAAAAGAAAACATGTAGAATAAAACAGGAGCAATTCGCAAATGTTAAATAACAAAGAGAAAAATGGTTCAACGCTCATAAGATCTACTTATAAAAATATAAACTGTATGTGGTTTTTAGATATGATAATTTTTTATGTATTCAAGTTACATTGTTTCTGTATATATTTAATTCAGTTTTAACAATTTTATCGAAATAGGAGGCCTTCTGTTTGCCTCTCTACCTCTCAGCCTCTGTCTCCTCATGTTTTAACGCTTTCGCTCTTTCTTTTTGACACATATACATATAACCTCAGTCAATTTTGTAACTGTATTTTCAGTTTAACCAAAACCTTACATAAACAGAGCAACCTTAGATAAAAAGATTAATTAAGTGAAAGAATAATTTTGTCAATAAACCACTAAATATAATAAATTGTACGTACAGTGTTTTTCTTATCGTATTAAATTGTTCACATGTTGTGTATTGCGTTTTTTATATATTTCAAAATATTTATACCTCTCTCACAGCCTCTCACAGAGATCTATTTTTATATATATTATATTTTATTTTCTATATACTTATTACTATCTCTTTAGCCCAACAACTTCTCTCTCTCTCTCTCTCTCTCTCTCTCTCTCTCTCTCTCTCTCTTTTTCTCTCTCTATCTATCTTTCTATCTCAATCTTTCTTACCATCAGGTTCTGTTTATAAATTTGTCTGTTCGTTTTTTAATTTATCTCTTTGTTTTTCATCTTCTCTCTTCCTAACTCCGTTCTTCTATCTCCCTTCCTCTGTTTCGCTCTCTCTAACTAATTATAAATCTTTATATATGTTTTTTTTATGTTATGTTTATGTTTCTGCCTCTAATTATCTCTCTCCATTTCTTTAGGATTTACTAATTTTCTCTCTCTCTCGCTCTATAAATTACCTATGTATATACTTTCTTTCTTTCACCATTCTTCCTCTCCATCCTCCTTCTCCCTCACTCTCAATATTTATTTACCTTTTCATAGGTTTTTTTCTTTCTCTCTAACCATCTACCTATCTGGCTTATGTATCTTTTTTATCTCCATCTATTTTATTTATCTATATGTTTCTCTCTCTCGCTCTCGCTCACTCTCATTCTCTCTTTTTCTTCTATGTTAGAAATGTTAGAAAGTCCACGTGACATAACTGAGTGTTAAAATATTGCATATTATCTTCCTCATCTTTCATTCTCCTCTTCCGATCCATTTCTTACAAGCTGTTCTGTCCAGCTGTCCAACTTATCATCAACATTACTGAATTAAGATATTGGCGTTTGTCGTTCTTCTTATGTCTCCCATTTAAATTGGTTTCCAAAAAATGAATACATTACACCTAACCATTTATCTATCGGCTACTTAATCTATAACCTTTTCTACTTTTCTAACAATTTTCTGCATATTTGATTATAATTTGTTTCCCTATTTTACCCCTTTTCAACTACTTTCAACTTTTCCCTGACTCTCTTTATTTCTATAAAACTCACTACATCATTTAGGTAATTATTTAATTAACCAGGAATTTTTTATTTGAATGTTATGCAAGTAGGCTTATAAGTTCTACTTTGTTCCGTTACAGTCAAAAATATATGATTTTATTGTTTTTAATCTTGACCAGAAACAAAATACTAGCGATAGTACTTTTATTTCCACTACACATGTTTGCGGCCCCGAAAGATTATGGTTGAAAAGAAAAATGAATAGGATACTTCGGGTCGAAGAGTCGAACGACAAGTGCGTGCCCCGTCACCTGGAGCTGCTCGTCGAGAGAATGGGAAAGGACAGGCTCTTCCACGACGTCAAGCCGGGTGACGAGGGCTTCCTCCCGGTCGAATGCGAGCTCATCTTCGCCCTGGCGGTAGTCATCGCCCTCGAAGAGGGTTTCAGGATGGACGAGGCCTGGAACACGATCGGCTACGACCGACGTGTTTTCGACTCCCTCTTGAAAATGTCAAACTTTCGGTAAATTGGTTCGATTCACATGTGTTTTTAAAAGCAAATCGAATGATTTTTATTTTATTTTATAAAGAATTTACCTGTTTTGAATAGAAAAAAGTAAAAATATTCTTAAATTTTGCGATTTCCTCCGGGGGACTGCGGGGTGATTGGCCGTTTACATTTTACCCTGCCTTTTCTCAAAACTATTATTTTATATTACTATATTATCAATATTTTGATCATGGTATTAAGAATACTTGAATTACAATTGAATTCTTGATTCCATCTATTTCGCTCAAGAATTTACACGATCGATAATGTCATTTCCGATGGAAATAATGTAGAAAATAATACTTTTGTCGGGGTAATTGAGTTTCTTCTTAAACCTCGACCAAATGAAATTGAATTGCTGTAGTCACTCAACCCCGTAACCATTTATTATTTACAGACCTCTTGACAGACGCAACGAATTTTTTGAGTAGTTTCACCAGCAATCATGACCCAGATAGAACGGGTCCATTGTATTAATCAAAAAATGATATATTGTCTACTTGATGGCCGAAATTTAACCTCATTAGCTTATTCCCCCTTCACGTATTATCACATCAATATATCATTTTTACTAAAACATGCGTACAAAATAGAAAGGCTTAATTATTAACTAGTTTTACTCAGTTTATTTGTTGATTTTCTGGTTAAGAGTTCAACGAAATAGATTATGCGTTAAAATGGTATTTCTTAATTTTTGAATTTCATTGATAGTAAAAGTTCAACTTTCAGAACGAAAACTGGAACACTTGCCGTCGAACTACGTCTGCCATTGAGTCATGGATTTAGGTTCCACCTTTCAACAGCCATCATACTCAACAATTGCACCCTCGTAACTTTCATTTCTGAAGACAACAAAGGCAAATGCTTCTCTTCCTCCGCTGCCATCGAAAACGACAAGTACTTTTAAAAATTCCCAATGAATGAGATTTTCTTTTAATCAACGCACGTTTTTTTAGGTATTTGAAGACGTCGGAAAAGGGGGCGGCAATATTCGAAAAGATCTCCGAACTCTGCGCCATCGTGAAAAAGCCGATTTACCTAGCGAAGCTGAACGCATGGAGGAGCCTCAATCAGGTATTTCCGGACATTTTCTGCCTTCCAGAGGACGTCAAAAGGTTCCTGTTCAAAAAGCTGAGAGCACCGGATTTTGTAAAACTCTGCTCCAGCTCGCCAAAAATATCCCCTTATTTGAACGAGGATGACATCTGGAGGTATGATCGTTTAAAAACTATAGGTTTATTGTAACAACAAGCCATAAAAAATGATAGTTGAAAGAGACAGAAGGTCTGATAAACATACAGACACATATGTATATATTCTTATCGGTATTGATAAAGACAAACAAAGAGGGGAGAGAAGCAGTGAGATATAGAGTTAGAATAGAGCGATAGTTACAGAAACATATATGATGGGAGGGGGAGAGAGAGGGGGGAGAAAGAGAGAGACAGATATAGTGTGAGAGGACGAGAATATTAAGAAAAACGATAAATATAATGAGCTAAAGTTGTTTCATAAACGTTCGTTCTTATTTGAGGTAAGCAACTTAATCTCTACCTCCATCTTTTAGGCATTTTCTAAAGAGGGATTTCAAATGCGATCCAGCCATGAACAAAACGGCAAAAGCGACCTACCAATCCAAATTGATGAACCGTCCTATGATAAGGTTGAACACTAGCTCAAGCGCAACACCCGTTTTCGCCAGGATTGATGAGCAGTACAGGAACTCGTCTGAATACTCTTTCGACCTACCGCCCTACCCGGAACAATTCAGTTAATCTATCGTCTGTTCTTCAATTAAAATTGAGCGTTTTTCCTAAAACATACGTGTTATATTTGTTTTTGTATGTAGAAATGCAAATGTTTCAAAACACCACGTATTTTGAGGATTACAATCCTCACTTTCTTTCCACATGGCTTAATACGGATATTCGGTATTATTTAGGCGGACTTTCCCGACGCTTGAATTAATTCCACAAGAATCATATTCCACATATTTAAACTTAATTGATTTCGATCAACCCCTCCGAAGGGATTTAAGTGTTTCTCCACGGGAGTAGGACAATAGTGGTGGAATGGGCGCCCAGTCGGTCCCACCCTCGATCACATGGCGTGTGTAATTGGATCCGAGCTCTTCTTTTCTCCCCAACAACAAGAAGGGGTCAATTACTTACCCAATTCATTTATTTTCCAGCACGTTTTTCTCAGAAGGAGATGGGTTTTATGCTCCACCTCCTAGACTTACTCCACTGGTTGAAATTTTAACGATGTCAATCTGATGCAAACGGATCGTCGTTCTGATTATTTTACATAAAGAAAGAACTTAATTTTAAAGAGAAACCTTTTTTCAAGTACACCATCCTTCTTAATCAGATTTATTTGTCACCAAATTGTAACATTTTGATAGTATATATGTTTCATGCAAATAAATTAACTGAAAAAATTACTATTGGGCTGGTGCAAAAAAATGCAGGTTTTGAAAAGGCAGTTAAAAGTATTTATAATTTTTATAAAATAAAGACTATTTAGTACATATATATAATACATGTATAATAAAAATGTATGTAGAAATATAAAAGGGCTTTTGTCCTTATGGCTTAAAAACTTTTATTTCCACTCACAATAAAGTGTTTTTGGAAGAGCGTTTTCGGTTTCTCCGCGTTCCCTATAAAATTTATCCTTTAAATACTGATCAAAATACCTAAAAAACCAAAAGTCTGTACATCAGATGAAGGGTGAATATGAAAGGTGAGGTACGATTTCATATCCTTAGTTTTATCATAACTCAGAAAAATAGATTGATCAACCCCAGAACTATATTATCACATCAACACCATAACCTTTTTTTGGTGCAGATTTGGCTTGGAAAGTGTTTCTGCGCTTCTTCCTTGCCTTACTGCAAGTACGCCTCCTATTATCGAGCAGAATTCATTTCTTACGTGAGATGACTGAAACAATGGTTGAGTGGTAAACTTACGCCATTTCCTTGTTGCCTTATGCGAATTTTCTTCTATGAACATTTTGAGTTGGTCGTCGTCAACAACGGAAGGTTTACCGCGACCATCCCTTTCTTCGAGATATCAATCTCCAACATGAAATCTCTGAAACCTTCGCTGTACCGGGCATTCACTAATGGTTCCCTCCACAAACACTATTGAAGTTACGTGCGCTTAGGGCTGCACTTTGCTTATGTTCACATTCATTCAACTAAATTTGATCTAGTTTGGACATGCAGAGTGTTAATCATATCAAGATGTCTTTTTCTATTATACCGACGCTTCGCCACATAATCCTCATTGAATTTACGGTTGAACACCTTTTGTAAACCTATTTATAACACGAGTTTTAATGAACTTGGAAGCTTTCATTTCCGATTAAGCCCCAGTAGTAGGGTGTCATCAGGAACACTTGGAATATAAATTAGTCCGCGGGGTCGAGCTTAGGGCATTACGCCGGTTCAACTTTCTACTCGCATATCCCATTTTCGCTGGAGGGAAAGCTGAAAAACACACTAACAAATCTCTGGGGCCTCTGCTGCGGGGATTCCATTGAAAACATATTTTCTCTCAAGCGGAAAACAATTGGCCGGACTGGCTCCGATTCAACTCGGCCCTCCGGTGTGTGTTTAAAGAGGCCCAAGAATTCGCCGATCCTCGGAGTAAAGCTGCGAGAAAAGCAAAACGGCGAGTTTCCAACGAGACCGGTCTGAGGGATATTGAAAATACAAAACAAGGATATTCTGAAGCTACCAATAAACTAAAATCTTTATTGGGATCGTGCATTAAAACCTGTACTAAGTAAGCGAATGTAGGAGTAAAACTTAGTCTATATAAAAAGGTAGAATCTATTTACAGAAAGTTGTTTTCTACGTTCCGGATTTCATGATTACAGCTCATCCTCAGGCTGAAGGAGTTCTACAACACACAATAACATAATACGATTAAATATTATATTAACATAAACTGTAAAAAATTAATTACAAATTAGTGGTTAATTTTATTTTTATTTTATAATTTATTATACATACAATAAAATTACACATATATAACATATATAATTTAAAGGAAATACACAATCTTATTAGGCGTATGAAATAATATGCCAAATTGTGTTGCTCTCTAAATATCCAAAAGTAATTTATTACTAAGAACCAATGTGAATAAAAGTTTTATAATAGAATTTTACATGTAAAAATACAAAGCAAACGACAATTAGAGCTGTTATTTGTATTCGATTTTCAACAGTTCACAATGCACTCCTAGCTTGTTATCTACTCTACAGGTTAACCTCCCTCTTAACATTCGAGTCGAGGTAGCGCGCGGCAAATTTCCAAATTAGTTTAAACAAATATGAATATGTTTAAACGAAGTACGAAGTTAGTAATTTTTTACACATACATACACACACACATACGTATATATATAATATTTTTATTAATTAATAAAAGATAAAAAATCAAAATGTTGTCAAGTGATCATTAAGTCAATCATTATTCGGAAATAGTGAGATGCGGTCTGGTGTGACGTAGGTTTTAGAAAAACATTGTCTTTATCGTGCCAACGTTTCGATCTTTATTGAGATCGTCTTTCGCCTTCAGTTCCTGGGATTTATAAACATAGTTTAAATTTTACAAATACATGCGGGAAATGAAAAATGAATTTATACAATGCTAGAAAATTTTATAATTATAATTTGTTATAATAATTTGTTTGATTAAGGCAAGTTTTCTTTAACTGTCGTTTTAATTTCTCTACCGCTTTGTCCTAAATAGTTAATTTCGCAATCATTACAATTAAATTTGTAAACCCTGCGTTTTGCCAAGTTTTCTACATTATCTTTAAGTTCTGAAAGGATGTGTAAGTGAACAAGTACTTTTAGTAACTATTCTAAAACCTTCTTGCTAATTTTTCTGATAATTCACCAATGTATGGCAAACAACGGAAACTTAATCATTCGTTTATGGTGCAGTAGCTGAGTCCTACTGTCGCTTCGTTTATACTTAATTTTTATTTGTTTTTTAACTAGCAACAATCTTGATATATTATCATTACCTAAGGCTTCAATAGTTTGTAATCTATTTTGTAGTTAGCAGAGGTTAATGGGAGACTTAATAACAGTCTATGAGCCAAATGAAACCGGTAGATTTTTGGGTGAGAAGAATTCGCTGGTGTCGTTTACTTGTGAGTTTTGTATATACGTATTACGGTGTAAAAAATTGATCAGTTGGAAAAATTCTTTGAGATCCTTTAAGAAGAAAATGTACGGAACATGGATCGTAGTAATATAGACAATAAGGAAAATCAAAATCCATGAATACAATAACATAGTTAATAGGATAAAGGGATATCTTAGATAATTAGACACATGAGTGTTGTTAGTTGGATATATAGTGTTTGTGAACGCCTGTGAGTAGTTCCGGTGATTGTATTTGTTAATTGCGTGTTGTAGCTTTAAAAAAGATATATGTTGAATTTAAATAAACGTACTCGTGTAAATCTATAAATTTTTACGTGGAAGAGTGTAGCGGGCCACATCTGAAAGGATGTGAAAAGAGACTTCAACCTTTTTCCACCTTGTTTAGAAAACCAGCAAAATCAGTTGTTTCACATTATAAAAAAATTCTTTTATATTTACATATCGGATTCATATTGAACAATTATCAGAAGCTGGTTGATGATGATGGGCAGCGGTCCCTGAAAGCCTGTCGGTCAAGCTTCGCGTATAAACTTGTTTAAGAGAAGGAGCCCTCTCAAGATTAATCCCGTCCACTTTGGCCCGAGACCAAATCTCCTAAGGACTATTTTATGGATTGTAAGCTCTAATGTTTAAGCTCTTCCTTGTATGTGGGGTTGATTGTGAAGTCTTCGAGGTGGCGTTATTAGGCATCGTCTAAACCCCTTCTTAGAAAAAGGTGGATCGTTGACCGGTTTTATATCGTCACATCGGCTAAAGGGAGGAAGGGGTAGAAATTTGTCAAAACGACATGCCTCTCGGCGATAGACCTCTTCCTAGTCGTAGATAAATATATACTAGGGGTGTTCGATATAAAGTCGGCTCTGTACGTGACATCCTGTCGCCTGGGCGTGATGCCACTCACGGAAGCGGAATGATTCCTCGAATAATTCATAGGTCAAGGGATCTCATTTCTAATCGCGGTTTTACACAATTTCCACTCGTAACATAAATCAATCCATCCATTAAATGTACTGGAATACAGGAGACAAACGTTAAGAGTTTGATTTTTTTGGACAAACTTTGTTATCCTTTGTTTAGTTGAAAGAAAGAAACTCACGATTATCCTAGAGTAACCAGTTAACCCATTAATGGTTTTGATTAATTAGTTTGTTATAGCCTAATTACGGCGGAACTATATATATAAATGGGTTATGGTAAGGAAACTTGTTAAAACTTTTGCCCACTAAACATTTTATCTGTATCACAGTACCCGGGTGGTTGGTGTGTTGGGCTTTCGGGCTTGTCCGCGATCATTGGTTCGATTTCCACCGTCGTTCCCGGCCCTTTTTCACGCCACCCTTCTTCCTCCAACTATATATGATGAAACGATCAAAGGAAATGTACTCTTGTTGCAATTTGATTTTGTTCATAGGACTGCAAACAATTATTTTTTACTATTTGAGTAAAATACCTACTAATTTGTAAAATTACTGAAGCATATACATTTAAACACTAATCCAGCTGGACTCCAAAGTAAAATAAAATGGTGAGGGAGAAGGAGTGAGAGATGGTGACTGCGGGAGAGGGTGAGAGTGAGCGAGAGAGAGAGAGAGAGAGAGAGGGAGAGAGAGAGAGAGAGAGCGAGTGAGTCAGAGACAGTTCAGAATAGAAAAGTGATACCTACTGATTCTTTCGGCCCCCAACAATTCGTTGGAGTCAGCTCTTGTTTTTGTAGGTTTTTCTCATACGTGGTACATTAACTTTTTTTTTGTGAAAATGTTGTGATTTAGATTTCCTTACTTATTAGATTAGTCCTAGAGAGGAAATAAAAAAGGATCTCCACGTCTAGGTTAGAGACAATCAGTTGAGAATTGAACTAATCCATCCCGTGTAGACGAGATCCATACACAAATAGAAGTGTGAGATATTAGAAAAGAGTTTAAAATGTTGGAATTCCTAAAAGAGGATAACGCTTTGGTCCTCAGCGGATTGATTATAAGTAGTGAGTACCCATCCCTTGTTCCAAATGGTCTGGTTACTGGTAAACAGTTTACATGGAATTCCTGTCCGGCTCTCATTCTAATAAACCGGATTGGGAATTGGGCCCGTGTTGTTGAATCAAGAAGAGACCAACATATGTATATCTTTTTTCTATTGTCGTGATCAATTCTACAATAAATCTACATCACTGACTTTTTAAGACTGATTTCCTTATAGTCTTGTTCAGTTTACCATGTATCAGGGCCATCAATCATTTCTCCGTATTGACTCAATTGCGAACATACTATCAATAACAGGGTTCTTCTAATTACCACCCTCTTCAACCCGTTTGAAACAGTTCCGTTGAAATTTTCCCCCTTATCGATAATTAATGGATCGGGCCGTCTCGTTACTGCTAACTACTCGAGTTCGGATCGTTTGGGAGGATGAAAAAGCGGAAACAGCGTTACAATCGCCACCCCCGAAAGGCGGGAGCCACGGGCCGTCGTGTAAACCCGTGTCGCCCCCGGTGCTAAAAGGGTTGTAAACGCTGTGCTTATTTGTTTGAGGAGGAACCGAGCCCGGCAGATTCTCATTACGTCCGGTCACGTACGACGATGTATCCTTTGCCCTCGGGGAGACGACGGATCGAATTGAAATTCCTGCAGAATCGCCTTTTATTGTTTTCCCTTTTCAATTGCTGTAAAACAGGGGTCGTGCCCTCTGCACATCATTCACCTGTGAATGAAATCCCTCCTGTAATTCATCGTCATTGACGTTTATAAATACGTTTGTCGTTCTTGGTTTAAATCCACTTACTCTACAATCACCCATTATTTATTACACGTTTTAAAAATTATAAGTCTAAAATTGCAACAATTGGTGTAATAAGGAGACATGTTCTAAGGAAACTGCACTGGACTGCAAAACATAAATCTTACCAAAGATTTTTTTTTCATATCTAATCCATTACAAAATTTTCCTAGTTGTCTACCACTACCAATTTTCTATAGACGTACTGTAGAAAAATATTTTCCTTCCAGGAGGTGCCTAGCCCGAAAAAATAATAATCTTTGATTTATTTAAATATATCCATATATAAAAGTTTCAATATAACAGCAACCAACCCTCGATTGAACAAAAGGTAAATCATCAACAAAATTGGTTAATAAAATAAGCCTTAAAATATACCCCTGCCTGACAAGATGGCAGTATGAAATATCTGTTTTCCCCCGACAAAACGTTTCTTTCGTATGCAGCGTTCATTGCATATTAATTAATTGAGATTATGCCAATGTTATAAAGTTTTTAAATCAGGACGTTCTGGCTACACAATCGAAAACTGCGTTTATGCTCATAAAAAACAAATGTTTGGCTTTTCTTAATCAATTTGATAATATTAATTAAGACAGGATACATGTTCAAAATTTAAAAGCCGTTGCACCAACTAGGTATAAAATCAGTTCAGTACTGCACGAAATTCTACTCAAAAATTGGTATTTTTCAATTTGTCTTGACCGAGTTCAAAAGTTGTTCCTGTTTCAAATTTGTACGACCTTTGAGATTGGGAAAAACGAAGATGAGAGTTGAACCACGTTCATTTCATATTAATATAACCTGCCACACAGTTTTTTAGCAATTCCTGGAGTTCCTCAAACGTCGTACTTAGAGCCTGTTCTTTGTAAAATGTATATAAACATTATTTCTGATTATCTACCATCAGTTATGACCCTACTTTTCGTAGTGGATTTAAAAATATTTTGAATTTTTTTTCTAAATTTTAACGAACTGCTTGACTAGCTTCTTTCAATAATAAGGCCCACATAGGGCAATTTCCCATCCAACTCCTCGTCCAATGAGAATGTAATCGAAACATGGATAGGGTTTAATATCCTTAGGGTTTCTTGAATAAACCGTTTGGGTATGGTTCTTATTAAGTATTCACACATTTTATCAAGAGTTTTTCATTCCGTAATTCCAACTTGACCGATTCCAATACAAGACAAGACAGCCAAAACCGGTGAAACCTCCCAAGGCCACACCATTTTATTGTTTATATATTTAGCCATCGAATTTATCAATTTATGGATGAGAGTGACAAGATTTCCGTAAACAGGTAGACAAACCGTAATAGTGGTTGCCAACCTCCCTTCCAACTTTTTGTAATCAAACCATACCTGAAAGCAGTCTTAAATTAGTAATGAATAAAAAATGAATCAGTAACTTCAACTCCACTTATGACAATTCTATTTTTTTTTTAAATCTCATATGGGTTTCGTACGTTAAATTTATTATAAACGTAAGAACCGAAAGAACTTTATTACACATTTGGATGGATCCTATGTCGGAGATTTAATAACAAACTGACACTAGGTTCCAAAGATTCATTTTTATTGCGTACCTCGGGAAGGTCATAAATAAATTCTGGAGAATCTCGACAAAATATAAGAAAAACAGTTTACAAAAATGGTACAACAACCAATGACTATTATGACCGTTTACGATCAAAGCAAACAATCGTACAAAGATACTACTAACTTGTGGTTGAACTAGGATTAGATGAACGTTCCATACAGATGTGCAACACTACCTTCTCTGAACTTGGATCCAATTATGAACGGCGTTCCAGTGAACCCGCTATAACCATGACTGGTGCAATGGGCACTTATTGTCAGTGTTCAAACTTTCCCCGTTTTCCATGAATCTGCTTAAACCCTTGTAGTATTATTTAAGGATGTTTAACATCGTAAAACAAACATGTTTAATATGTCTTTATCATTTAAATATGTAAATTCAGATAAAACCACATAAATGTTTTGCAATATAGACATAATGACCGGCAATGATGGACTAGAATGCTAATGGTATAAGAAGCAAAGAAATAACTAAGGAATGTTGCGTATTTGTAAGAAAGTATTTAAAGAAACTAGTATATCAAACCATTTTAAGAATTTTCATATTCTTTAACATTTTCTTACTTATAGGGAATCATAAAAATTGTTTATATATTTAATTAGCATAGTGCTACGCCTTCTGTTGACAAAGAAAACCCCGTTACTGATTGTTAGCAAGGAACATACTACGAATATACGATTCATCACAGTTCAAAAGCAATTGTCAAATTATGTCGGTTGGCCTGATTTATTTTGCTAAAACATTTCCTTTATAGTATAAGGCTCATTAATCACATTCAACCTTTTCAATTTTACAAATACGGCATTCACGCAGTCGTTGAACCAGTCTTTAACTTTACGTATCAATCATGTTCAAGTTGCCGGGAGGGATTAGTATAAAAGCATCATACCCTTAGTACTTAGCTCTTAAGCAGTTGAAGGCTTTGCCCTCCGACCGCTTTAGTAGTACATTACATCCGACTTACAAAAGCTCAACTGTTTCCTCTTGTTAATTATAGCTAGAGTTAAATGTGGTATGGCAAATCGAAATTGCCGATGAAAAGAGTGATATATTGTTTATATGTATTATGTGTTGTTGTTTATGCATTGTATAAATTCACAGAAGTAGATGTTGACATCAAGTTATAATGATAAACAAATGGAGAGAGAGAGAGAGAGAGAGAGAGAGAGAGAGAGAGAGAGAGAGAGAGAGAGAGAG
>CM077109.1:22372275-22383340 GCA_039619505.1 Cimex hemipterus | reverse complement strand
AGATGTGTATAAGAGACAAGAGAGAGAGAGAGAGAGAGAGAGAGAGAGAGAGAGAGAGAGAGAGAGATAGTAAGATAAACTGACTACGGATAATAATAAAAAATGTTTGGTGTTTAGTGAGCATTAGTTAATGATTATTTGGAAATAGTAAGATGCGGTCTGGTGTGACGTAGATTTTAGAAAAACATTTTCTTTGTGGTGCCAACGTTTTGATCTTTATTGAGATCATCTTCAGGACCTGTGATTTATAAACATTTAAAAAAAAATGTAAATTTTACAAACATGTGGTGGGTGTGAAAAAAAAAGAATTTATACAATGCTAGACATTTTAGAATGAATCAAAGTATTTGAACTCACTCAAAATGTTTGTTTTCTGAGCAGATGTGTCATTCTTGGGTGTCGTGTTGAGGGTGCCAGTGAGATATTGATTTTTTATGTTTATATACTTTGGATTTTGAAGGGATGGGAAGGAAGTCGGGATAGAAAAGCATTTTTATATGAGGAGTCTGCTTGTTTGAGGTGAAAGGAGCCGACAATGGGAAAAAATGGATAATGGTTGGGCCTGATTATTCTTTCAGGATTCTATAGACGGGGATAATTAGTGAAAGGAAAGCTAAATTGTTAAAGAACTATTTAGAAATGTTTTATGCGTGGAATGTGATGATTGTTTTAGATGTTATATTATGTTTTGTGTGATGTGATGATGATATGTGTGTTTTCGATATTGAATTTAATTAATGATATTAGCGTAGCTGCGACCGAGTTTACATCTTTTTGTTTCGTAATTAATGCTGTGTTTATCCCTTTTGGATTGTTGAAGTTGAAATTGTGTTGGTGTTCAAAATGGTGGGTTCTCCAAATAATCATAATAAAAATTGATGAATATGATAACAAAACATAAATTGATAAAAATATAATTGATTTATACAAGCTCAATTCTTTCTAAATAGGACTTACAATTAGGCTTTTTGCAGCAAGTCTTCGAGCACACTTCAGGGTTTGGTAGGCCAGTCACACCTCGTCTTGCAGTCTAAGATACACTCCAAAGTTTGTCAAGAAATTCATTTAATTTTTCAATTTACAACATTCTCTGACGACAGATAGATTTAATTCTTTGTTGTATATTCTTTTATTTATATATTTCATGATGTGCTCAAAATTTTAAAATAAAGCATTTCTATCTAAACATAGGCACACTCTCTCTCATGATTACAATCCTTTTTAAGTATATATTAGGCACTCAATTAAGGTGGTGGAGTTCGTTATGTTTCCCCATAATCTTTAGCACATACTGAAAACCTTATCTAAACGCCATGTTCTGCCATCGTCTCTTTCATACTACATATTCACGCTAATAAGTACATTCCATATCACAAAGAGAACACAAAACGAGATACCAATCAATATTAAATACAATAAAACAGCTTGTCTAAAATACGGAAAAGAGGCACATTTCGGCCTTTTGTTAGTGCGGAAGGAAGTATGTTTACGTATTTTTTCAATTTTTGAGTATGTTAATTTTTTTATACGATGTGTAGCAGTTGTTTGTATTGCCGATGGTTCGTGATTGTTTTTATTGGTTGAGTCGAATAATTCAATTTTCCGTTGTTTTAAACGATGTGTTCCTTTATCTTTCTTCTATTTTGGTTCTCACTGTACGATGTTAAACCAGGCTTAGCAATTTCCTGTTTGTTACTGTGTTTGTGGTTCTTAGTACTTTTTTCCAAATGTATGTGAATCTGGTTTATGTTTGGGTGAGTGGTTTTTTATTTTTTGATTGTATGTACATTTCATATTCTTTTTATTCAATTTCGTCTTCATTTTTGGCTATTGGAGTTTCCGTTTAAAGTTTTAAATCGTCATTGTTCAGTGTATGTCAAACAGATTTATCGTTTGTTTGGGGAATGTTAAGCCTAGGAAGTTTATAAAGTTACTTGTTTCTATTTCTACGGCGAATTGTAAGTTTTTTTGTGTCGTGTGTTCAAGTCTGTCAGTTTGTTGTATATGCTGTTGTTGTTGATGTCTGCTATGGCTAGTATACGTATAATGTACGTGATGTTATGTTTTACCATAATTTTGGGGAAGTAGTTCGCTTCAAAAGTTTGTAAAATTGACTGTATGGTTGAAGTTGGGTTACTCATTCCTTTGGGCGTTGAATTTAAAGTAGTTTAATTGTTTCCTAGATAGTATTATATTTGTGATTTGTACTTATTCTTTGTAACAGTTTGGGTGCAGTGTCATTCTTATATCCTTCCATCGTTTCTTTTACTGGAATACATGGACATAGAGGTTTGTTATGTTAAATGATATTAGTTTAGATGTAGTATTGTCAAAGAGTTGTAAATTATGCATTAGCACTGATAAAAACAATCTAACTAAAAATCGTGGCAGATGTATTGAACTGAAAATGTAACTTGTTGAAATCCTGTAATGCTTGAAAGATAAGTTCTGATGTCGTTCACTCGAAAAAATATGGCATATTTATTCAAAGAAAATCACTGTCTTATACGTGTGTGAAGTGTTTTTCCAAAATTTGAGAAAAGTATTGTTCTGCAAATAGACTTAGATTATATCATTTATTCTAGGTCGTCTTTCGATGTGTATATTGTTTGGTGAAGGTAGTGAATTGTGTTTGTAAGTTGTTACGCATCATTGACAAGTTTTTGTGTAGTGTGTGACATATTATGTCGTAATTGTCCCTGTATAAATTAGCTTTTCTTCGTCTTTAATTTTCTGTATTGGAGTCGATGGATTTGTTTGTAAAAATCAAATTATTTTGATGATGTAGTTCGGAAGACATTGATTTTATTAATAAATTATATTGATTATTTTTAATCAATTCATGTTTTGTAACTTTGTAAGTTGGTGGGTCGGTAGTTTACTACTGTTCTTACGGGTATGCTGTTTTGGGTGAATTTGTAGAGAATGATGTGAGTTTTGCTGGTTGTGGGTTCATCTTAATGTATTTTTATATCCCATTTTGGTTTATGATAATAACAGATTTGTTAAATCTCATGATTTATTACTATTAAATTTAATGTTTCTGTAAAACAGTTGACTAGTGCGAATAAGTTATGACCAAAGAAGTTTAATAATGATACTAAAACAATATTACATCAAAACATAGTCATTGTCCTTTTAAATAAAACAGAATAGGCATGCCATTTTCTATCAACTTGAACTGCAGTACACTAAAAATATTTCCCTTAGTCATGGCAGATTTCTTTTCAACATGTTAAATGTCAATGATAGTTATGCTTTTGACAGTTTAGATTAAAATTTAGATTGGACAATGCATTCCATAAAAATTGGAATACTAAATATAAAATAACGTGAAAGTATTTTCTGTTTATATCCAAATCAATATGAATACTGACCGCCTTATCAGTTGAAAGTAAGCAATAAAGCAGAATTAATAAATAAAACTATGATTTAACTAAAGAATGAGGTTTGAATAATTGTAAAACTTATTACAATCATTAATTAATGATGTGCAATGTGTTCTAACGGTAAAAAATGCGTAGGGTAATTTCATCTACCTCCTTATAAGAAAATCGCTTGGTCAGTTTGATCGGTGCCCATGTAGGCCATCGATAGCACGTTTACACCTCATGTTTATTTAGATTGCCTCTACATCAATGCAGAACCTTTCCGGGTTTTTTTAAAGGAATATCCATCGTACATGTCCTGGTATTGTTCCAACGTCTTCCCCGCAGGCTTGGCCGATTAACGCGGATTTAAAAGCCGTTTGACGTAGGGCGAATTGTTTCCGGCCCGACGAGGGTGAACGGGCTTTTTCCCCGTTTACACCCTCTTTACTTCCGGCCCAACTAGCCCGATGGCTGTTCGCAGGGAGTTGAGGGGAAATTCGTTTAAGAAAGGCCCTTTTCACTGTGATCCAGTCCGGTATGCACATTTCACTCAATAAATTACTAGAAATAAAGTTAATTGAACGTGAAAAGTATTAATTATAGGGCTTAAGGGATTTCTTCACTCTGTAATCTTTTTCTCTTGAAAATATCTTTTTTTCTAAAATTGGATGGGGGCATATTGAACAGAAGGTGATTTAAATGGATTCGCCGTATTTATAATACATTCATTTGCTTTTTTCTCAACTGCCAATTCTCTTTCTGCGCCAATAAAGCTGAAATCATACTGAACCGGTCACTTATTGGGCCATTTTCACTCGCGGGTTGTTGGACTATTCAAACGGGTGCGTTTTTTGTTATGTAGTCCATATGATTTGACTTCGTGCGTAGGTGTCTACGGTTTGTATATCATGATTACTTCTGCGAATTTTAATAAGCTGGGAACATATTTTAGTCTGATTGCAGCTAAGAGTACGTATATTTTTTTTAACTAACCACTTTTTATAACATTTATGCAGTAACAAGCTCATACCCTAGAATCTTTTAGTAAGAAAATTTTTATTTCCTTTTACACTTTCTTTACGAGTAACTAACTATATTTTCTTCTTGTGTGGTTAGAAAGTGCTAATAAAAACCACAAGAAATTAAATATTTACCTGTTGAAAGACTTTAGGATATGACCTTCTTATTCTGGAAATGTTAAAAAAGAGAAAATAAGAAAAAAAGGGGGTTAGCTTGAGTTAGGTACTTACATCATGCTTTGCAATGAGAGTAACCTATGTTCCCAGCATATGAAATTCTCAGAAGACGTCGTAATAGAAAAACCGGGGAAACCTACGGACGAGATCACATCATGTAGATATCCCAACTCACTGCTACCGATAGACTCGAAGTTTTTCGAAAAGTTATTGATAAAAAAACACGTAAAAAACAAACCACAGGTTTTTTTAGCTATTAGTTGTTAATTTTTTAGGTCACATTATTAAGAACATTTTTGCCCTCAGGGTTTCTTTCGATTGTTGCCATATTTTTTTCATTTAATGCAAAATTTATTTTGTGCTATGTGTGTTAAGTTCCCTTGTGCTCTATGCTTTGTCCATTGATTCCAACTTGTGTTTTTATTTTTTGTAGTTTCAGATCAAGTTGTTACATTTTTAACTATTTTTTTAAATTTTTATGGCCATATTATTAAGGTTTATTATTTATATATTCAGAGATTCTTGCCGTCTTTTTTCATTAAATTTAATCCTTAATATATCTGGGGGTATGTGTGTTGTTCCTCTCAATACCATTGGATTCTCAGATATGTCCATTGATTTATCCTTGTGAGAGGACAGGTAAAATTTGAAAAATATTGTAAAACTAATCTTTATAATTTCTATTCTAATTATTTTATAACAAAAATCATGGCATGTTACTGAAACATACTGATTCCCTAATTGTTCAATGTATAGAATGCGCTTTTGGCCGGATTCAGGACACGTTTTACCTTTTAAGTAATAATTCAATATAAACACAATTTCATAACCCAAAAAGCTATTTACAGCGTCGCAAGTGCTATCCTAGGAACTCCCAACTGAAACGCAGCCTTATATCTGGACAGGGCCAGCAAATACTTGCAGGGCCAGGAAGATAAATAAGTGTAAGTGGATTGATTAACAACATACGCAAGGAAAATAAGTTAAAAGTTGTTATTTCCGTTTTGCTTTCTACATTGGGTATGCCAACAACAACTTCGTTTATTCTGCAAATCTAATGAATGAACTTTTAACCTATCATAAATATATTCTTTTTAATTTTTAAAAATATTATTTCACCAAGCACTAGCATTCAGGGTACGAGAATATTGGTGTAGTTTTAATAGCCATACATGAATTTGTTAAGATGACAACTTTTTACTTATTTTTAAAATAGTACATTAAGTAAGGTAATGTAATTCCTGTCACACATAGTAGGAGTAAACATCAATCAAACTACGTGGTGTTCGACCGGCTCAGTATCGCGGTGGATGGGTGAAATCATTTCAAAATACTTTTCGTTATACCGTTTTTTAGTTGAACTTGCATTGTCTACGCCCAGATTTAGACTCAGAACAGCTAGCGTGGGTTAGGCCGATGACACACGGAGCGGTTTTGACCGAAGCGTTTACCGCGAGAAAAATCGAGTCGGTGGGTCGTTCTTTGTTGTTGCATTGCGCCTGACAGACGTAGCGGTCGTAACCGCCTGTCGGTTTTCAAACCGAGTCGGTCGGTCGTGGAGACGACCCAACGCGTCGGTTTTGAAAACGCCAGGCGGTGAGTGGTACACAAGTATTGCATCAGCCCTGCCACACGAGGCGTTTTTTCAAGCTGTTCGTACCTCACTTTCTTGAAGGGTTGTTTGATTGTGAGTTTTCGAATTTACTTTTAAGATGCAAAAAATAGACGTGGAGAAAAAGATCTGTAATACGGCATTTTATTTTACTATGGAACTCAAAACTGCCCATTTACATCCTTGTAAAGTCAAAAAATTCTTCAGGGTGTTTCCTCATCTCTGAAAATGCCCTCTTTCTCTTCTCTTCTCGACAATTGGATGAACCCACATTTTCCTGTGTTTTTTCCATTCTCTTCTTCCAACAATGGTACAGAGACACCAGACGAATCTCTTCATCCGATATTGAACATAATCATAATGTCCAGAAACGAAATTTATGATTGAAAATAAGAAAATTAATAAAATTAACCTTTTATTTCAAAATCAATGCAGGGGACATCCAACAACCGCTGATGGTAATTTCAGTATCACATCGATGACCAAATTGCAATCTGTAGAATTGATGGTGTTGACAGTGCAACTAATTACTTCTGCAATGTCGTGTTCTGCAGCTGTCCCACTTAAAACCCTCCTGGCCGATGCCTTTATTTTAGAAAAAAGCATATTCAGCTGGGTTTAACATTGGGGAATATGGAGGATTATATATTTATAAAATAATCATCAGGTAGTACATTATTCTGTAATTAGTAGGGCGAACTGTAACAGTAATTTATTTTGCAATTTCCTACATGATCTTTGCGAGAAACTTAATGAATGGAGCTGAACACTCTATTCCGATAATGGATAATGCAGCCATTCACAGAATGTAAGATGTATGCAATCTTGTAGAATCGTTTTCTCACACCATCAAGTACTTGCCTCCACATTCCCCAATGTTAAACCCAGCTGAATATGCTTTTTCTAAAAAAAGGCATCATCCAGGAGGGACATTGCAGAAGAGATTAGTTTCAGTGTCAACACCATCAATTCTACAGATTGCTCCAATTTTGTCATCGATGTGAAACTGAAATAACCATCAGCGGTTGCTGGATGTCCCCTGCATTGATTTTGAAATAAAAGGTTAATTTTCTTATTTTCAGTAATAAATTTCGTTTCTTGACAGTATGATTATGTTCAATATCCCCCTTTACCCCACTCCATTTGAAAATTATTAAATTGCTCGGAAAACGTATTAATTTGCTTGGGAAGGGTACTAAGTTCGTTGGGAAAAGTATTAAATCGCTTGGGAAAAGTGCTAATTTGGTTGGAAAAAGTATTAAATTGGTAGAAAAAAGTACCAATTTAACTGAAAAAAGCTATATTTATTAAACAGGACTTGTTATACAAACTGCAAAATAACACCTTGCAACGTTCAATGCTTATATGCACTGCTGTAGGATACATTTAATAGCTGAGAGAAAACAAAACCTCTTCGGCCAAAACGCGCATCAAACCGCTGCATGTGTCACCACCTACCAAGACCGCTCCGTGTGTCATCGGCCTAACACGATAATTTTGGTATTTATGATTACTATAATTTTTATTTTTTTCCAAAATAGTTTAGCACCTTTGCTCTACTTCGTTTGTATTTTGAATAGTTTTAAACTGGAGCGAACTGAGTAAATATTATACATAAAAAGTAAGGGAAGAATTTTAAGCAACGTAGAACAAAGAGGTTAAAGAATGAACTAATTAAGGTCCTACCGTTAGCCGATTCCACGGAAACAAAGATTCTGCGTGTTCGGGACTCCAGAGCTGGCACTCGCGTGGTTTTCGGTATAACGGAAGGCGAACTGGGTAAACAGGAAGATGAGATAAGTGGAAAACAGAAAGAAAAGTCGGGATATCACAAACAGTTCGCGTCGCGAACACGGTTCCACTAGCCGGGGCGGTCGAGCAGTTGTACCAACTGGAAACAAGTTTTTCAATCTTTGGTTTAATCACGAGGCAATCTGTTAAAATGCTTTTCTTCGAGCGGGGGCCCTCGAAATTTACATCGCGTTCAGACATCAATAATTTTTAAGAACGGAAATAATTGTTTAAATCATTTAGAGATAAACTTTTGATTCTGTTTGTTAAATTAAATTTATTATGCCTATTTTTTTATTGTTTTACAAAATTGTTGTGGATTTTTTATAGTACACAATATATTTTTTTTCCTAATTGAAAATGTAATTTCTTATTTTGTTTGTTTACTTTATTGCTTTGTAATTTTAATGATTGTCAATTGTACGGGCTCAGCAAATATTAGACTAATAATAAAAGTGAATTTATAAGAGGTGAAGAACAAAGGGGTTAAAGAATGATTGGATAAGTTGACTCACCATTTACCGATTCCACCCAAAGATACTTCATCTTCCGGGCTCCAGAGCTGGCACTCGCGTGCTTTGAGGTACAGCGGAGGGCATACAGGATATACAGAAAGATGAGGAAAGTGGAAAACAGAAGGAACAGTCGGAAAATCACAAGCGGGGCGCGTCGCGAACACAGTGCCACGAGCCGGGTTGACCGTGCAGATTTACCACTGCCACCAAAACAAAAGGCAAACGGTCGGCTTTCGTTTAACTCGCTATTAAAACGTATTTCATCGAAATGGGGCCCTCGATAATTACAACGCGACCGAACAAACATAGTACGCAGTTTGAACATTAAAAACGTCCGTTTTCTATAAAATATATGCTTTTTTTATAAAATTGCATTTTTCGGCTGTAAGTAAATTCTATAAAGACAATGGAAATTATTTCCTGTACCTTGAATACATTATTCTGAGAAAATAGTAATGTAAAATGGACAGCCTGCTCTCAATATGCTCGAGAGGAAGAGTTGCAGGCTCACAAATAGTTTCATACATTCCAACATAAACAAAAAACATTTATAAAATTCATAAGTAACGTAGATTTAATACACTATTGACTTTCTACGTAAATTTTGAAATAACTAATTAAACATAAGCCAGAGGTGCTGCATATTGCTTAAAATTCTAAATGTATAACATAATTTTCAAAACTTTTTACGAAAGCATCAATTGAAATTCAAGGTTTAATCTGTAATCAAAAATTATTTGCAAATATTTAACATGTTTAGAAAAGGATATTAGGAAGTTGCAGCTAAATGACACACCAACGCAATGTTATCATTTAAGCTGTTTTGCTTTGATTGAATAAATTTCATGATTTTATGTTTAAGTGTACTTAAAAGTAATAAATATCTATTCGACCTTTTTTAATTAACTACTAACATTTCGTTATTAATGTTTTTTTATATCATCATAATTCTTGCCAGTAAAAAGTATAGGCGTAAAGTTGGATTGTTAAACGTTTGGCTTATTTTTTGTAAAGCCTATGTAACAAATAAGATTTAATGAACTTTTAAAATGGTCCTTTGATAGCAATGTATATTGAAAAGTGTTACAATCAATACTGTATGACCTGCAGATCAAATGCCTTGGACATATCCAAGAATAATCTTATGACTATATTCTTATTGTCAAGAACTATTGATATAAAATCAGAAGCCTCAAAACGTGCATCCTATGCACACTTACCTGATTGAAATCTACATTTGTTTGTTATTATTTAAACATTTTTTTATTAAAAAATGTAACTTTTTGATTGTGTACGGGGAATAAGGTTGCAATTGTTGGTAATACTATTTTCGGGACAGATTTATATACTGGAATTACTATAAATGTTTTGTTCAATCCTGTTGGTAGATGTGCACGTTTAAAATATAAATTGGGTCAACAATAGTTCGCTAATTGAAATCTCTTTTCTCCTACTTCTGAAAGTATTTTCTGGGCATTATTGTGATAGCGGTTCCTTCAATGTTGTATTAAGATTATGTTTCAACTCCCTAACGATTTCCTTGGCATTATGATCACCTAAATGTACAGACATTGCAGCAAACTGTGCTGATATTAAATTAAAAATAACAGTGAAATACAAGAGGTGACGAAGAACAAATGGGTTAAAAAATGATCGGATAAGGTGACTCACCGTTCGGCGATTCCAACCAAAGATTCACATTCCGGGCTACAGAGATGGCACTCGCGTGATTTTCGGTATGACGGAAGGCGAATCGGGAAACTATAAAGATGAGGAAAGGGGAAAACGGAAAGAAAAGTCGGGAAATCGCAAGCGGGGCGCGTCGCGAATACGGTTGCACCAGCCGGGGCGGCCGTGCAATTTTACCAACTGAAAACAAAAGGCAAACGTTCGGTTTTCGTTTGAGTCGCTATTAAAATCTATTTCCTCGGGATGGGCCCTCGATATTTACAACGCGACCGAACAGACATAGTACGGAGTTTGAAAATTAAAAATGTCCGT
Organism: Cimex hemipterus; assembly: GCA_039619505.1. NCBI lineage: Eukaryota > Metazoa > Arthropoda > Insecta > Hemiptera > Cimicidae > Cimex > Cimex hemipterus. The sequence goes on along the minus strand of CM077109.1, from coordinate 22,372,854 downwards.
TTTCTGTAAAATATATGCTTCTTTATAAAAGTAAATTCTATAAAGACAATGTAAATTATTTGCTGTACGTTGAATACATTATTCTGAGAAAAAAGCAATGCTTGAAATCCATAAAGTTGGATTGCCAAATCTGCAGATCAAATGCCTTGGACATATCCAAGAACAAGCCTCTAATGTTATTGTAAACAGCTCTTGATATAAAATCAGAAGTCTCAAACATCTTCTGCAGACTTATATGACGGAAATGCATGTTGGTTTGGGGCAATTATTTTGCTATCAATTAAAAAAATCAACAATTATTATTTTTAGACATTCTCTCCAAAATGTTCATATTTTTTTTAAATGCCTTGTTAGTATTCCTTTTAGGGTCCCATTTATGTAATGGTATTACTACAGATTTTTTATACACATATCATGGAAGAAAATTGTTTCAACACAAAGTTTGATTGTACACAAAGCAGTGTTTTTATCTTTTAGTCCATCTAACATAGAAAATCTTCAGAGAATATTAATTTTAGCTAAGAAAAATTTAATATAGAAGAGATTGAAGAAATCCATATATATATATATATATATATA
>CM077109.1:22356003-22371875 GCA_039619505.1 Cimex hemipterus | reverse complement strand
TATATATATATATATATAAACAGTTACGCCTACACTATTAATTCAGCGACAAATGATATTACAATCATTACAAATGATATGGGGGGGTAATATCATTTGTCGCTGAATTAATAGTGTAGGCGTAACTATATAATATACATTACATTGTTGAACTTGTTAGGGGGAGCTGGTTTAGAAATAATGCTTTGTTATATATTTGGTGTTTGTCGTAAAACGATTATTGAAGCAGTTTATTATTTCAATCTTTTCTGTTAGAGCTTTCTGAGTTTTTGGATCAGTTATTTTAAAATTTTGCTATTTGAAATTTCTTTTGTCATTAGTTACTTCTCTAAGTATTAACAAACATTTTTACGATTGAGTCTATCATACAATCATATGAGATATAATAATTTTATATCAATTTTGTGCTAGATTTATAAAAAATTTTGTTCTTCCTAATGTCCAACTGAAATACTTTAAAGGTGTATGTGAGTGTGTGTGTGTGCGGGGTGTGCGAGAGAGAGAGAGAGAGAGAGAGAGAGAGAGAGAGAGAGAGAGAGAAAGGGAGAGAGAAAGAGAGTTTTAAGTGTATTTTAAATTAAGAAATTATTACCTAACCACTTTTTAATTGCTATTATTTGATCATAAATATTTGTTATATCATCACAATTCTTGCCAGAAAAAGGTTTAGTTGTATCACATCACCGAATCCTATTTTTTTACCTGGGAGTTTTATTTTTATTAAGTATTTAATAACAATTAAAATAGTACAGGGCCTAAAACACCACAATTAATATAATAATACTTCGTTTTTGGGAGCTTTTTGACAAATAAGATTTAATGAAATTATAATCTGATCCTTGATTCCAAATTTGCGCATTGAAAAGTTTTTAATGAAATACTTAATGACCTGCAGAGTCAAACGCTTTCGAAATATCCCAGAATTATACTTTGACTTCCTTTTTATTGTCAAGAACTCTTGATATAAAATCAGAAGCCTCAAAAATTGCATCTTATGCAGACTTACCTGTTTGAAAACCACATTCGTTTCTTATTATTTAAACATTTGTACGAAATGTGACTTGGTGATTGTGTCCGGGAAATAGGACTGCAATTGTTAATGATACTATTTTCGGGACACTTTTATATAATGCGATTACTATAAATGTTTTGTTCAATCATGTTGGGAAATTTGCACGCTTAAAACATAAATTGTAAATATGTACTTGAGGAAGACAAATTATGAAGAAAATTATTTTAATACAAAATTTGATAAATTATACGTAAATAGATTGTTATTACATTTTAGCCTATTTAAAGTATGTAGACGTTCTTTACAGAATATTAGTTTTAGCTAAGAAAAATTGTATATAGAAGAAGTTGAACAAGATACTCCATCCATTACATTAGTTATTTTAGGGGAATTGGTTTAGAAATTATGCTTTGTTTTATATTTGAACCAACAATGGTAAAAAATCATTGAATCAGTTTGCTATTTCAATCCTCCATCCCTCCTGTTATAATTTAATTTATAGAATCAGCAATATTAATAGTTCGCTCATTTAAATTTCTTTTCTAATCAGTTACTTCTGTAAGTATTATCTTGACACTATTATGATTGTGGTTATAATTTTCATTATTGCTTTTCTAGTAATTATTCATAAATTTATAACAAATATTCTTCTTCATAATGTTGCATTTTTAGTTTCAACATGCTAGCGTTTTACTTATAATTGTGATCACCTAAATTTACCGACTTAGTACCGGACTGTGCAACTATTGAATTAAAACAAAAAAACAGAGTGATTGATAAGAGGTGACGAAGAACAAAGGGGTTAAAGAATGATTGGATAAGGTGACTCACCGTTCGGCGATTCCACCCAAAGTATTCGTGTTCCGCATTCTTGGGATGGCACTCGCATATTTTTCGGTGTAAGGAGTGCAAACCGGGTAAACGCGAAGATGGGGAAAGTGGAAAACAGAAGGAAAAGTCGCAAGATCGGCGGGAATAAGGTTCCACTAGATGGAGTGGTCGAGCAGTTGTACCAACTGTAAACAATTTTTTTGGTTGGCTTTCGTGTCATTGAAATCAGAGGCGAGCTCGTAAAACCTCTTTCTTCAGGAGGGATCCCCGAAATTTACAGTGCCACCGTACTGATATAGTACTCAGTGAGAGCATAAAAAATGTTCCGTTCTAAGGTATATATGTTGGTTGTATTCTGTAATATAAAACTGGATTGTTTAGCTATAATTGAATATTATAACAAATATACTTCTTCCTAATTTTACATTAAGTTTCTATTTAATACGCCAACATTTCACTTACCATTAAGATAACATTAGACATTGTAGCCGACTGGGAATATATTAAATTATAAACGATGAATAACAAGTGTGTTAAAGATTGGACGGAAATCCCGCTTAAACATCATTCTTCATAATGTGTCTTGAAATATTATAATATTCTAACACAAAATTATGTAAAATTAAATTTTTAAAGCATTGTCGTTGATTTTTCCGCTTTGTTTTTCGACCAGTCAAGATTTTAGAACAATGAGTCAGAAAATACTAAGAACAAAGGCATAAAAGATAATATTCAAAGTTAAACACATTATTCTTACACGATGGGAGGTTAATTTACCCCTTTTTCTTCTTTTTTCATTCTCTTTCCACCGGGTTTAATTGCATTACCTTGTATTATTTCTTCTAATAAATCTCTGGAACGGCCGAGTTTGATGAAATGCTTGCCATGGATGAGAAAAATGTAAAAAGAGGCGCTCATTCTCCTTGTTACTAAAATAAAAATTAAGCAACTCCCTCCCACACCAGGATGGAACGCTCTTTCTAGACTTAATTGGCCAAATTAAGAATAAGTTGAAAAGAGAAGTAACCCAGGAGATAAGTTGTGACGAGGACGCTTTTCTCTATATTCTCTCTGTTGAATGTCCCGAAGTGGAAAATTCTCTCTCTCTCTCTCGTTCTTTCTCTCACTCACCCACTAATTCTCTCAACGAAAATAAATATTTTTATTAAATTTACGAGCAAGTTGTACATGATTGATGGTGTTCTAAGTAGGAAGAGGACAATGGAGTAAGATCTGCATTCCTGGTTTACTACTTATTTTAAACTATACCATTTTGCTCAAATAAGGTAAGACTAAAAAAAGAAAAAAAGAGTAATGCAATGAGGCAGGGCAGTTCACAATCGTAAAACCACTCCAATGAGTCAATGAACACAGAAACTACGTACAGCACGAAGAGTGAAAAATGCAAATAACTAATAACAGGGTGGCAGACTCAATGAAAAATGTAGTCAATAAAAAATGCCTAGTTGTGGAAGCGAAAAACAAAATCGGTATATTAGGCAAGCACAGAATACTGGTGAATGTTTGTTGGAGAGTACCAAGGATTGCAAGAAAATGAAGTCCGGATAGGCTTACAAAGAAAACAACAATGAATGAACGAACAACTTGAAATACCCCCCTGCTTTGAAAGACCTGGCGAGGGAAGATATGGTGATTTTTATCACCTGGATGATGATGATGATCAACTTCTGAAACTTGCGTTTGCTGGTCTTTCCTTATTTGGGTGTACATATTTAATATGCATGATTACATCAACTGCTGAAACTTTAAAGGACCGATGGCCAAATTTTTGCTTCAGCCCGTTCTCAACCAAAAATATGGGATTATTACAACCGTCAGGAATTGTCGAATTTATTTTTTTCAGTTTTTGCCATGTTTATGCCATTACAAGTAAAAAAAAAATGATAATGAAATCAACCAAAAATCAATGTATTTAGAACCTTACATACTATCCGAATAAGACATGAACCGCGTCCCCATAAATAAATGAGACTTGAAGATATGCAATAAAGAGTTTTAAAAGTTTTTACTGATATGATCAAAGCCCGTATATTTGTCGGTAAACAGAGAAAGTTGTATTAAGTAATGTGTACCACGTAATCGAAGCGTGTCTTTTCTTGGTTCTATATAGGGAGCGAATGGGAATGCCACCAACATGCGAATTGAGCTCGAGTAGGGCAGCGAATATGCGGGTCGCTACCTCAAGGTGAAAAAAGTTGTTCTTCATTGTTTTATTTTAAATAAATTTAATAAGTCCAAATAATAAATGTTTGCGAAAGGCTAGCATCTACCAGCGGCTTCATCCACGCGTGAATCTGTTTTAATGCATTGTTGTTCAAATTATTCTTTTCTTTAGTTCACTTGGGCACATGGTAAAGAATTGTCCATTTGACCCCCTTAGAGATGGAATTTCTAAACATCCTTACTTAGCAGCTATCCATGTCCTTGTATTATATTTATACTGTCCACTGTCAAAATTTCAGGTTTAAATCTAGTCATTTCGTCTTTGCGTTTGTTGGTCAATCAGTCATGGAACTGTTTTTTATGAATATATAGATTTCGTAAAATTAAATTTCCTTCCATTGAATTAAACTATTTGGGACATTGTTATTATAATTCAGTTATTTGTCAACGTTGTGAATAATTAATTTAGTGTTTCAAAGTTCAAATGAAGGAGACAAAATTCTTCGAAAGCTCGAAGAAGAAACTGTTTTTTTCCATACAAGCCTTATTTTTCATTTTCAAGAGAAAATTACCAACTTATTTATTTTAAATTAAATTTTTTATAAGTTCTCCACAATATAGGGGATACCAAGCCTCGGGATGATTTTCAGAAAATGTTTGTCGAACCTTCATCTGACTATGTCGAGCGATGTGCCATAACCGTTGCGGACACTGACGCCCCACACATTTATTATTCTTGTAAAACTCTTCAAAAAATAAGGCAATAACAAATTTATTGCAACTATGGCAATCCACTATTTATTGCACAAATTTATAATGACACCATGAGGGCTTTTATTAAAAATTAAAATAAAAAATATACAGATAATAGCTTAAAAAATAAAATGATATATATACTTTCTCAAGAGTACAGAAAACGATTAACATGGAAAACTATTGTAAAAGCGTTTGCGGTTTAAAGTTATGAAGCACATGGACAGCATACTACATTCTACATGGTGAAAATAGACATCTATACAAAATTGGAAGTAATTTATAATATACAGTATTTATAATTAAAAAAACAATAATTTAGAATAAAGTTTAACAATACCTCGTTAATAAAAAATCCATTTACTAAAGGTCTAACCATTTTGTTCTGACTAGGAATTTCTTCAAGTCACATTTATGATCACAGAGAGTATTTTTGATTACAATTATACCTAATTATAGAAACTGTGAACAAATGATTCAAATAAATGAGAGAAAGAGAACAACAACTCCGTCGCCACAGGTTGGACTGTTATCGTTAGTGAAGGTTTCAAGCTCAGTGTGACTTCAGTTATGCGCGGTGTAACGGTCGTTTTCTGCACTCTTGAGAAAGTACATACATTTTATTTTGTTATATTATATATCGCGCACGCTTTTCTCCCTTTGATTAAAAATGTTATGCATCTGGAAAAGGGGAAACGCTTTGATCACGTGGGTTACCTTGAATCCTGTCTCTTCACGGCTGGGAGAAAATTTATATGTTACGAGCAATGTATTTCGGATTGTACCTTCTAATGTCTCGCCGTTTGCACACACGATATAAAGGGCTTTAAACGAGCTATTTCAAACCCGCTAGGATGTTTTAATTTCTACGTATAAACATACAACTCAGTATGACGCTTTGAAATATTCTACGTGTTTCTACAAGTGTAAACTCTCGCATTGACTCTCTTATTGAAAATGACAAAAAAATCTGGACATTGAATGAAAGAAAGAGATCGTCGTTGAGAATATATGTCTGGTCGCATTGTAAATTTCCAGGGCCCCCCGCCCAAAGACATTTTATAGCGTGCCCTAGGGATTCAAACGATAGACCGAAAAATTTGTTTCCAGTTGGTACAACTGCTCGACCGTCCCGGCTAGTGCAACCGTGTTCGCGCCGCACCCCGCTTATGATTCCGACTTTTCCTTCTGTTTTCCACTTTTCTCATCTTCGTGTTACTCGGTTCGCCTTACGTTGTATCGAAAAACACGCGAGTGCCATCCCTGGAATGCGAAACATGAAGAATCGTTTGTGTAGAATCGCCGAACGGTGAGTCACCTTATCCGATTATTCTTTAATCCCTGTGTTCTTCGTCACCTCTTGTAATTCACTCTGTTATTTTTCATTTAATGTCATTTAATGAGTTGAAATATAACCTTAATCCAACATGGAAGGAACCGCTACCATAATAATGTCCAGCAAATACAGAAGTAGCTGATGAGAAAAGAAATGAAACTAGAATATTGCTGATCCAATTTATATTTTAAACGTGCACATTGGCTGATTATTGGATTGGCAGAGTATTCAAGCTGAGTTCTGCTGATTGTAAAAACGCTGTGATAAATATTCTACTCAATAACGATTATCCTGTGGCTTTAGTCAAAAAATTATTTACTTGTAGAATTCTAATATTTGACGGAATACAAACGTACCTGATAGGAATAGTGACCATCCATCAAGCATACATAAAATAATTACCTATGTAGACGTACACTACATATTCCTACATCCAGATTTGGAAAATATACGAAATTGTTTTTTCCCTACTCAATGTACCAGAAAAACATAAACTATATCAAATTTCAGCTTCTTTTCTCTGTGTAGGTTTTTAATCAATTCTCTTGTTGCTGATACCACAACAATTTCTACCTTCCAATTTTTATTTGGCTAGCACGTCAACTCTTTGCTGGTCTTGGCCTAAATAAGGCTGCCTTTCAGTTGTGGGTTCCTAGTATAACACTTGCGACATTGCTAATACCACTGTAGATTATGCAATTGTGGTGATTTTGAATTATTCCTCTCGTGTTTTCCGTATGTGTCCCTATGACGATAAATCATTTTTGCCTTTGAAGTCTTGCTCAATCTACCACCACTACGCATTATCCTATTAAGCAAGGATACCTTATTGAAGCCTGCTAATGCTGACTTGTATCTGTTATACAGATCTAAGATGGATCAGGAAACTAGTAGAACTAGTATCTATGCAAATAATACGAATAATAGAATTTACACAAACCCTTAGTTTATACCTTTGTGGGAGACTCTGGATATTAAGCATTGTGCCTGAGATATTAAAAGGCTGGGTATTACATACACATGAATGCTTATCTACTCGAACGACCGTCACTAAAGGACCTACCTCATTGTGAAGTCTAGAACCATTTTGGTTTAAACCAATGCTCTGTTTGTCAATATGAACAATTACTATACTATGGGTGCCGGGGCAGAAATGCAACGAGAAGATTGATGATTGACAAAACAGTTTAGGTCAGTTTTCCTATCGTACTTGAACCTTAATGGCAGATTAAATTGCCAAGAACATAGATCCATCACATAATTAGTTAAAAATATGTCCCTCTTTTAGCGGGATTTTATTCCAGACATGACTAACAAATCTAAACACAACTGGTGTACAATAGAATAATTGTACGAATACTGAATGGACATTGCAGTCTAGGGCAGCAGGAACAAGTTTGTTCTCATATTAACTAGTGGCCAATTTTATTTATAATGATCGATGATTATTTTTGAAAAAGTGAGCGTCAAATTGAGTTTGTCTTGCTCTACGACTCGGGTTATTTTCTGTTACGGAAAGTAACGCGCATTTCGATAAAGTTGATAAAAACTTACATGTAGTAAGAAACATGTTAAATCAACGTTTTATACTCGCAAAAACCTTAACGATAATGGAGATAATGCAATTTTGATCTGCTGTTTTTTAATAATCATGAAATTCTCAGATAGAATGCATTGGAAATGGTTTTTTGTGGGAAAAGATACGACTTGCACGGTGTTTTTCAAGTCATAACAAGTGTTCAGGGTTACAACATGAACATTTTCATTCTAATGACTTGGTGAAAATTTAATGAACCCTTACCCTTCCAGAGTATTGTTTAACGGAGAGACTTTAATCCTTCGAGTCGGTTGAATTATTTAGCAATCATTAACGACGAAAGTTGGCCGTCCGTTTGTTTAATACCACTTTGGATTATGAAATTGTGGTTATTTTGAATAATTCCTTAAAATGTAAAATGTGGCTTCAATCCGGCCAAGAGCGCTTTACACACATCAACAATTAGGGAATCAGTGTATTTCAGGAAAATGCAATGTACTTTGTTATAAAATAATTATAAATGATACATTAGTAATATTTCAATATTTTTAAAATCGTGACCTCACTCATATAAGTTTGAATAAATGATTATATCACAAAAGTGAATAGTATTGAGTGAAACGTAACGTAACGCACATACCGCCAGATATATTAAGAATTAAATGAAAAAGAAAGCTAGGATCCCTGAAGACAAAATTATCCTTAATAATATGGACTAAAAGATTAGAAAAGAGTTTAAAAAAAAGTTACGACTCAGTCTGAAATTACAAAGAAGATCTGACACCAAGAAAAGCCATAGATAGTCGATATGGAAGGCAATAAAAAATAATTAAAATACCAATTTGTCAAATTCCACCTTTAAAAAAAAGAGGACGGTACATGAGCGAGAGTCAGCAAAGCAAAAGCCAATTTTTTGTTAGTCATCTTGCCGCATTTTTTACACCAAATGAAAACATTACTGGCAGTTACCTGATTGACCCTTATTTTCCTTTTTTCCAATAAACATCCCGTTACACCCCTTTGAAGCATATGGGATGAATGGTATGCTAGTTTGTGGCACTCCTGCACTTATTGTTTTTAGATTCGAATATTGATTTTATTGTTTGATTCTAAAATAAATGTCACTTAGGTAGGAACTGATAACTTCTAAATGTTGGCAAAGTAGCACCACTTTCAGTTTATTGTTGAATAGATAATACTTTGTCAAGATGTCAAAAGTCTGTGAGGCATCAAGGAAGATAGCAGAACAAATTTGTTTTCCGTGTGTTTGGTCTATTCTGGATGGATTAATCGCAACCCAATTTGGTGGTTAGAGATGATTTTCTTGCTTTCTACCATGGGGTTTATTCGCTTTAGTAATAACTTTTGGTCTACACAGATTCCCCCGAATTACCATGATGTCTTCTGCGAATTTTCATATTCCGTGTATATTTTAGTCCGATCGCAGCATCAATTAGAGGCTTATTCGTGGCCCATGGCATTTTTGGCAATTTTTTAAATATTTGTGCAGAAACCAGGTCATATCCTGGAGTTTTTTAGCAGATAAATTTTTAATTTCTTCTACTCTTTCTTTAGGTTTAACGAACTTTATATTTTCCCGCGTAAAAATTCTTACGCTTGGTTGTTATTTCAGATCTGTGTTTGTGAATTTTACAAACAAAAATCATGTTCGGTCTCTCACCATCAATGGAGCAAGAATGTATACAGCGATAAAGCTAAATATTTGAGAATGCCAAACAGAGACAACATGTGAAGAACAGAGGGACTTAAAAAAGGTTTAATATATAGGCAATTATACTGGTTGATAGGACGCGGCTCCGACATTTTGTACAAAGTAAAACATTATACAAACATACAAACAAGTTCTAAAGCCTGATGGTATTCTATTAAATATGCCTCAGTAGGACGTGCTGGCTAATTCATTGTGGTAACCGTACATCCTCTAAGCAAAGGATGAAAACCTGTACGGCAAGCGGTGGATCATTAAAATGCATTAAAGCAAAGTTGTCCCCATTAAATGAGACCGCAACTTCCAAAAGAAATTCTACAATGTACTTGCAAAATTCCTCACTGAAGATGGCGCAATCCCGAAACACGTTTAAATGGCACAAAAATTCCGCGAGTGGAGACATACACTGGGCCGGTTCAACACGGTTTTGGGCTTTTTCGCAAACATTTTCCCATCAACATCGACAATAATGTTTTTCAGGAGGTATGGTACACAAATGGAGATATGAAAAAGAGGACGCATAGGACCCCACCACTTTCCCTCAAAAATAGATATGTGTGCAAATTTGTTATTGTTGGAAAATATCTTATTAAATAAAAAATAATAATCCTACCTCATTTCCCATAATGCTGCAGATTTGTAGAGCCTGGTGACGGCAGAGTCTACGTCTCAAGGGTCAGTAGATCTAGGTCAAACCTTTCCTTCCCGGACTCATAGTCGGGCTGACATGAGGATTTAAATGTCCGTACCTAGGTTATAGAGCCTTTACCGGACAGTCCGATTCTCAAAGTGAGAGGTTTCGCACCCCGAAGGGCTGTTACCGCCTCGCTCCCACCTCGTCAGAATGGTTAATGCTGCACGCAAGGCCGACCGACCGAAATACAACGGCCGGCCCACCCGCGTACTCCCTAGACAGAGAAGGCGACTCTATCTCTCTGAGTGTAGAGGCTCCTCTAGCGTAGAAACTTCCGGGAACGCCCGGGCAACGGTTTCGGATTTAAGTGAGATTGCTACCCACCCCCTAGGTGAGCACTGTCTACGGTCAAAAGTCTCACACCGCGTTCAGCCCACACCTGCCACACGCCTTCGAGGGACGTCAACTACTCAAGGTCAAACCTATCCAAATCCTGAGCATGGAGCTCTATTTCTCTTAAGATCCGAAAATCCCTTCCTATTGTAGAGTGACTTATATTCAGCCTCCCGCCGTCTTCATGCTGGATGTATCCTTCCTCTAGTAATGTTAAGTCCCTGGCCCTGTCATACTCACTCAAATACCGGGCTAAAGCCTTTGAAAAATATTCCAGAATAAGAAAAATATCAAATACAATCCACGGATGGAAAAGTAAAGTGTTATTTTCTATTTATTTTGACTACGATAGTTCTTAATTACCTGTAACTAATGTAGAAATATAATGATTTAATTTTAAACTAAATAAATTGAGTTGTGCGTAAATTTGTCCATCAGTGTATATTGGCGGATTTGGGTTTTAATTAACTTTTGGTTAATTGCTATTATAACAATTGTCTCACGGTTACTTCATTTCGATAGAATCAATTATCGTTAATTCCTTCAATTTTCATCACCCCCTTTCAACTCAGTATTACGTGGCTTTTGTTAATATTTACAGAAAATAAAATTGTACTTGTAATTAGTTCCTTTGGAATTTTTGCAAGCACTTGCGAGAAGTAAGTTCAGTGTAATTTAATTAATGTTTTGTCAATTAAGGAGAGGAACAATATTATGTCGCAAACCAAATTTGCAATTAATTGAGGTAGAAGGTTTCGCTGGGAGTGCCTTCGCAATACCGGTACAATCAATATCCTCCTCGTTCTACGACTTTGAAATGTGTACTTATTGATCAATCAAAATGGGAGCTGATTTCAGACACCCGAACGCTAATTGGCTATAGTTATTAATATAAACAGCAACATTCTGTAAGCTTCAGTGGATCCCGTGATATAGGGCCCCTGCGAAGCAGAACTGCAAACATGTAAAGCTACTTAGCCACCTTATCTCACGTCTAAGACCCCCCCCCCCGACGTCAACCGGCAATAACTTAACCTGGAGCTTAGATGCTATTTTTTATGATACGGCCTATTCAACAAATACCGGGTGGTTCATCCAGTGTTAGACAATTTTCGAACGTTATGCATAACCCATGTTATCTATTTTTAAACTTTTCTCTTTTAATATGTATAAATTTGAAAAGGCTTATTAGTAGCCGTAACTTTTCTGAATGTTCTTGTAGGTAGTATGTATAGTGAGAAGAAATTCTAATTTAAATTTGATATGAGAACGTAATAAAGTCGTCGACATTTATGTTCTACCTGTGTGTATACGTTGTTTGCTTAAGTTAACAATAAAATAGAGAAATATACAAATATTTTATATAATACATTATAATATTTTAAATAACTCTTTGCCTAGAAATTTTGCTGAATAGCCCCAACATCCCACAACTTAATTTATAACTTTGTGATATACATTTAAATAAATAATAGGACATTACCAATGAGAGCTACGAATCACCGTCAACAGGTATGATAAAGTGATAATGGTGTAAAGTTATGGCATGTTTGACGAGGTGTTATAAAACCTCTCTTCTTCAAGGATGATCTTTTTATTGTCAATTCACGTGATTTCAGCGATAAAAATGAAAAATAGTGGTTATTTGATTTTCAGTTAGTTCAGAGACCCCTTCCACTCTTCGGGACGGTGACAAATTCCAGCTTAGAAAACAAAGATGTAACGCTTTTCGCCTTGCCCCCTTCCCAGCTCATGGAAATTAATTGCCGCCCTGATGTTTCCATTTGCCGCCTCCTCTTGCAGCCGAACGGCGTCCTTTTGCCAGCCAGTTCGCCGGCGCTGAGGCGTTAAAGGGTTAATAAATTGTTTCAGATAAATTGCCTAAATACGTGAACAGCCCGTTAGCTGGAGGGCCATCCTTCACCAAGAAACAGGGATCTCTTAAGAAACTTTCGCAATGAATTACCGAATGCACCTGACGAATTCGGGCCAAGAGCAAAATTTAATTGTTTAAATTGAATCAACAAACGTACTTTAGAAACGCCAAATTTAACATGGTATTACGCAATTTTTCTCAAATTGCCTACTTTTTAATGTAAATTAGGGATCATATTTAAAACATGTGAAAGAACGCATTATCGTCAAAATATGGGCTACACCCAATTCGATCTTGACTTCACTACTCCTTGTCTAAGTAAACTTCTTTTGTTGGTAACTGGAAATATCTGCAGTGTCATGTCAGGAGTCCGACTATCATTATAATCCTAACACGCCTTATGTTTAGAGTTGTATCTATGTCATAACCCATGGAGCCAAGGTCTTGTTTTACCTCATTCCCTGATAGATCCAAATTATTTGCAAAAAGATAAACCAAAAAGATTCACGGCTGATAGATCTCCTCATTGAACTTTCCTTGGATGATTCTTCTTTCTCATAACACTTCTGCAATAATACCCAAACTAATTATGGCTCATATTATTGTCTAATAGCGCAATGATGCAATTTCAGACGGCTCTGGATTTTATGAAGACCACACTATCCTAGCCGATCGCTATTCTTTCGTTAATAATACCAGGCCTTTTGATCACAATGTTAACAATAACCGCAGTATCCGCAGTATCTATAAAAAACAAAAAAACAACAACTGGCATATTGCACGAAGTTTATATTAATTGTAGTTCCTGGTTTCTTTCCAGCTCCAACTGTATATCATATATATAAATCATCATTGGGTAAGATTGCTTTCTCCCAGTCTGCACTATCAGCTATTATTTAAAATTTAAAATTTTAACTTTTGAGTCTTGGAGTCATAAGACAATTTTGGCTCTAGTTTTTATGTGGCTATGTAGTGGTGTTAAATTTAGGAGTTTTTCTAAAACATTCACTAGAGGTTGTTTCACTTAGACTTTGACACGAAGCCAATAGTAACTAAAGGCACATCTTTAGATGTAGTAAATAGCTTTTCTGCCAATAAAAAGTTTTGTTCTTTGAGAGTTTTCGTTGCTGCAGCCTTCTGGCTTATTGTACCTTTCTAGTTCCTTAGTTTAGTCAATAGACTCGATCCTTTTTCTCAGAAGTATCAAGTCATTGACTGTTATTGCTTCAATGTGGTTCTCTGAGTCGCTTTTGTGCGTCAGATTGAACCTACATTGAGCCGTTGCTCCGCAATCGAAGATGATATGAGTGGTTTCTTCCTCATTACATAGTCTGCAAATGAGATCACTATTATATATGCTCATGTTTTATAGATGTTTTCTCAGATGCCAGTGGCCGGTTAGTAGTCCTACCACTCCTCTGAGATTTGCCCTCTCTAATTGTAGCAGTGTTTTTGCCAGTTTTGATGAGGGTTGTTTTATCATGAGTTTACTGTGTATAGCACTGCTAGAGTTTATCCATTTTTCTCTTTGTTTTATTTGGATTCATTCTGCAATGGAGGATTCTACGTTTCTTTTGGATATCCCAAGGATAGGCTCGGGGCCTATGTATGGTCTTGCGGATCCTCCTCTGGCCAGTCTGTCTGCTTCTTCATTACTCAAAATTCCCCTGTGCCCTGGCACCCAGGATACTGTTACCTTGTTGTGTTTTCCCAGGTTTTGGAGATTTTGGATGCATTCACTGACTAATTTTGATGTAATCCTTGTACATGCCAGTGCTTTGATAGCTGCTTGGCTATCTGATCTTATGAGGATTTTTTTGTTATTGTAACCTCTTTTAAGATTTTCCAGGGCACAAACATTGATAGCATGTATTTCTGCTTGAAAGGCCGAGGTGTACGTCCCTAGTGAGTTTGATTGCTCATATTTTGGGCTTGTACAAAAAACACCTGATCCGGTTCCTTCATTTGTTTTGGAGCCATTCGTATACCATATCATTGTATCCGATGTTCTCTTGTATTCTTCCTCTCCTTTGTTCTTATATATCTTAGTTATATATACTAAGATATATATATATATATCTTGTTCAAAAATGACCTCCATCTCTGGGTATAGAGAACGAAGATGCCTTTATTGCGGCTTATTGACAAACCTTTTATTCCTGACAATCTGTCTGTAAAGTTTAGTTGCACCCGCTCTGTAATGACCCAGTTGGTACCGTCCAAATAATCTGCAAAACTCCAGTCAATTAACGCATTCGACAGATAGCTTGAGGAAATCCTTGGCTGACACTGACAATAGCAAAGATTTAACACCACCTTGAGCATAGGTTCTGCTAATAATTGCTCCTTTCTTAAGCTTTCTTTCACCCATTGTCGTTGTGATTTTTATGTCCCCGTCAGAATTTATATACAAGTATTCTTACAATGCACAAATTATATCTATTTTACGATTTCCAGAATATCAGGAAAATAAATAAAGTAATCTAGTAAAAATATTTCCCATTTATCAGCAAAATCGAATATTTATCTAACTTATAATTTTGTCAAACGAATTTTTCTTTTTAAACCGCTCAAAAATTCTTAGCCGATACCGTATCAATAAAAAAAACTAAAACTAATTTCCTCTAATAGCTAGCAAAATCTATTATCCGCCAATAAAGCCGTAAAGCCCTTTCGTAAGTCTTCAAGTCTGAGTGAACCGACGGCAGACTGACAGTCAATTAAGGCCAGGAACGCCCGTCCGTGTCATTGCCTTTCGTGAATGGCTTCTTTTTTTTTATATAAGTACGGGATAGCTCCGCAAATAGACGTTTGGGCGGAAAAGATTTGACTATAAAAAATAAATAAATAAATAAAAAGCCGTTTTAACACCCCATCCCTGTTATAAACTCGCCTGACAAATTGGCTGCAGATGTTTCGGAAGATAACTCGATCCCCACGCCTCGAGGATCTGTTATTCCGCATAAATTGTATTGTTTTTATGGCCATATAAGCCGTTTATCATCGACCGGTCTGAGAAATAGGAAAGGGGTGGCACAACACGTTAATCCAGACCTCAACGGACTAAAATATCTTCCATTTTCAATCCGTTATCCATAAACAGATAATTTTCACAATCCAATTGGAAGGAGTAAAAATATCGACCACCTGGAGCTTTCTAAATTTATTTAGGGATTTTCATTTCAATTTATATTTAAAATGTCAAGAGTGACAATGATTCGTTGGGTTTCAATTTCTATGTTCTTTCTATTCCTTTTGACAATAAAATCAACTAGCTTAGAGAGAGATTACTCAATTTTTCTACTATTAACATAGTGGAAAATACTGTTAACAATATTGAGCTTCCAATCTGAGTCATCATATTGTTATTTATATTATGTAATCTTAATGCTCGTCTTAGTTCAAACAATTACAATAAATAATACACTTCAAACATTCACTACAGTTATCATAGAATGAGGAAATCGCTGGAAACATCGCGAAGAAAGATATTTTTAACACTTAGAAAACACAGGTTAAAACGTGCTTAAGTAAGGTAAACTATTGGGTTGTCCGGAAAATAATGCAGGATTTTAAGTTTTCATTAA
>CM077109.1:22326330-22342581 GCA_039619505.1 Cimex hemipterus | reverse complement strand
TATAACTGAATAATCCCGTTTTATAAACAAAAATGTTTATTCTTTAGAAAACGGACGTTTTTAATGTTCAAACTCTGTACTATGTTTGTTCGGTCGCGTTGTAAAAATCGAGGGCCCCACCCCGCGGAAATAGGTTTCAATAGCGAATTAAACGAAAGCCGATCGTTTGCCTTTTGTTTTCTGTTGGTAAAACTGCACGGCCAACCCGGCTGGTGGTACTGTGTTCGTGACGCGCCTCGCTTGTGATTTTCCAACTTTTCCTTCTATTTTCCACTTTCCTCATCTTTCTGTTTATCCTGTTTGCCCTCCTTGTTCCGAAAAACACGCGATTGCCATCCATCCAGAACCCGGAACATGAAAAATCGTTCGGTTGGAATCGCCAAAGAGTGAGTTAATCGTATTTCCTATCATTCTTTAACCCTTTTATTTCTCACCCTTTGTATTTCTCTTCTCTGTTTTTAATTTAATGATTACACAGTCCAGGACATATATTTAACTGTTTTCCGATCAAGGATTTAGTTTTACTTATGGTCGGAATAGTTAATATTTGAACCTCGTCGGTATTGTATGTATTGCTTGCCCCATAAGGCTACGAGCCACTACCACTAGCCATTTCTTGTCATCAAATTATATTTTTTCGCTAATTTCAATGTCGACAAGTTAAAAAACCGAGATTTACAACAAAAAGAATTATTAATACTAAATGTTTATTTAGCGTAATTATTTTCTAACGAAATGTATATAATTTTATTTATTTTCTATTTCTGTTTTCACATTCAAAAGATCGCCTTATTTATTCCTCCATTGGACATAATAATTTTAAGTTGTATAAACTGGACTGATAGACAGTGAAAATGTCATTAGCAAAATTAAATATTGCTGTTCATAGGATGCAGAAATATTCCACCGGCGTACATACTGGTTACGAATTACAAAGTTCTGATAAACCAAAAATCCTGATAATTAGCCATGTTTTGACTCGGTTGGGGAAAATTGAAAATGTAACATGTCTTTCGATGGAATACCGGATGAAATTCTGACTCTGTATGAGGCGGTTGATGAAAAACAAAGAATTGCCAGTCACTTGGTTGAAATGTTTTTCTTGGTCAAAGTTATGTCTCAGCTCGACACTCTCAGAAAGCGAAGCTTGATTTGATCCAGAAGTTCCAATCTCAGAAGGTTTCTAATCGGAAAATTACCAAAATTAACACAAATATATTTTCTGGGGGTTTCCAAGAATGGTGGATTTTTTTTGTCATTGTTTACTTTCTCATTCACGGATTAAAACCTTATTGGTTTTGGAAAAGCTTCACTAATTACGTTCCTTTCTCCGTGTCCCATTTGAAATTAATGAGATAGTGAAAAAACAATGCAGGTTTTGAAAAGGCAGTCAAACAGTTCTTTTTTTCTATGTGCGATAAGTGCTATTCTTCCGTTGACATAAAATTCTTTAGTTAGAATATTGATAACTTCTTGGAAGGCGTTTTCGCCTTCACCGCATTCTCGGAAAATTTTATCACTTCAAGATATGATCAAAATGCCTAAAAAGTGGAAGTCTGTAGGCGGAAGATCGGACGAATTTTACGGTTTACGAAAGGTTCGAGGTTCGAGAAAGACGCTGCAATTTCTCATGAGTTTTGTATATATCTTGGCAATATATCTCGGCTTTAATATTTTAACCATAATTCAAAAGTTACAGTGAAGAAGCGCATCAGTACAACACCAGTCACGTTAAGATTATTTGGGTGCAGATTTGATTTCGGAAAGTGTTTGGGTCTTTCTTCTCTGACAAACCACTGACCTATTTGCCTCCTGTTATCGTATAGAATACATTTCTCAATCGCACGTGAGATGAATTGATCAATTTGGTGGCGCAACAAAAGAGACTTGCAAATTTCAAAACATGTATTTTTGTGTGCTTCGGTTAGTTGGTGCAGAACCCATTTGTTGAAATTACTTTACCAATTTGCTCCAGATGGCGAACAACGGTTGGGTGGTCAACACTAAGCTCTTCCATATATTCTCGTGTTGTCTCGCGTGAATTTTCTTCAATCATGTTCCCGCGGCACAGGCATTAACAACGGTGTTTCTTGAGACCGCCGGCACTCGTTTCGGCGGTACATATACTAAAATTCTTGAGACCTCCAATGCTCCGATTGCGGATACTGATGGAAATATACATCTCATTTGAATTTTCAGCGTGCTAACCCGCATAGCCCCCAACTGGTTGATCCGTTTTTAGTTCACAGACTTTTTCCTTCTATTTTCCTCACCTTTGTCTTTTCGATTCTTCCTGTTACCCGGTTCATTTTCCGTTATACCCAAAAGAACGTGAGTGCCAGCCCTGGAACCCGTAACTTGAGGATTCTCTGTGGGTGGGAATCACCGAACGGTTGAGTTACCTTACTTCCATTGATTTTTAACCCCTTTTTGCACCGATTATAATTTTCTCTCTTTTTTTAAATTTAATAGTTACACAGTCCGCTATACTCACAATCCATCATACCATGCCAACATTTAAGTAACATATGAGTAATTTGTTAAGATATTTGACAACTCATGTTTTTGTATATTTTATACTTATACTATACGTCCATGATCTAAAGGAAAATATTTAAAAAGTGATTAATAGACTGAGATAATGATAATAATTTCATTGCGCATTAAACACTCGCACACTTAACTGCAAAATTGGGTTGTAAAGCATGCAATCCTACTATCCAAGTTAATATTGTCCATGGAATCATATGATAAAGTTAAGATGAAGGTTGAGGTTAAAGTGTGAGGTTGGAGTCAATCTCTTTATGATTTTACACATCGCGATTAATATTCTATTTTGCAATGTCCATCATTAGAATGTAATATACATGTAGCGCAAAGAGCCAAAGATAGAAAGATGGCAAATTTAATAAAAGCCTTGTGCATTTCAAATGCTTAAACGCAATACAGAGTTGAAGATATAGTTCACGTAAATTTATTCGTTTGCGGTATTTTATATTGATGAAAATTACAAAATGATAGATGTTATTGCTAATGAAGAATTTGTTCGTATTATCTCATACTCTACGTAATAATTCGTCACCTTGATTCATTGTAGGCGACAATACATTAGCACATTTAAGCTCCTTAAAACTTCGGAAATACTATACCGCAGTACACCAGTGAATAGGTTTAAAGTATCTTCCGTTTTATTCTACCTTAGGTATCTGTGTATTAACACGTAATATTAACGATATTTTGTTTTATAATTTTTTTCTAGTGTGACACATTATGTATGAACTCAAACCTGTTAGAGCTATAGTAAAATCAAAGGAAAAATATGTAAATCGTAATTATATCAGTCACAACGATCCGTTTTTACTACTACACCTGAAATGAATAACTAAATAACCTACCTATACACTTTCTGGTTCATGCAAACATTATTTTCTAACTCGATTTATAGAAACAAACAAAAAAATATTTCACCCTCTACAGGTGAATAAATTCAATGTGAAAGGAGGCAAAGCAAAGAATTCAATTTCCTTCTGCATGTAGTTGAAGCAATAAATCCCCCGGGCGGCATGTCCCTTGCAACAGCGAAACATTCCCAGAAGTCGAGACTTGAAACCCGCCCAAAAATCAACGGCCGACCGGTAAATAAATGGATAGATAAATAAAACGTTTCTCATACCGCTGGCCACCGAGTCTCTGATAGAGTTGTGCGAGACCAAGTGGCCGGTTAACCTCGTGTTTAGCACATTTATCCTTTGTCCAAACATAAGTAGCCGCAATAAATCTCGAGAGGACCAGGGAAACCTTATATAAGACGCCGCTCTCTCTTCTCTCTCTTCCATATATTATATACTCAGGAAATATATACCTCGAGCCCTCTCGGCTCCAAAAAGTGCTACTTTATTATTTTTACCCTCTCTAGGTGCATCTCGTATTGTGTTACCTGCTCGCCAAAGCGGAATGTAAATCATAAGAATCATACACAAAAGAAAAACAAAATTATATCACTTTTTTTCCTCTGGTTTTTGCTTGATGAATTCACTGATAGGGATTATTTAATGGTGTGAAAAATGAATATAAACATAAAATAAAGTATAAAAAAGGAAACAATAAGTAAATAAAGACCGTAGATAAAATAGAATTAATAACATAGCATAGTGATTATTAGATAAATGGAGAGTGAGAGAGAGAGAGTGTGAGAGAGAGAGAGAGAGAGAGAGAGAAGAACTGAGAGAGGGGAGAAGGAGACAATAAAATCAAAAATATCTCTATTTTTCCAATTATCAATCTGTAACTCAGCCGTATGCTAGCAGATTCATCTGTCACATCTGCCATACCCACACATATAACTGATGTAGATGGTTTTTGGTCTGTCCGTGAATACAAGTTCAACTGAACGACACTCAATCACTTTACTTGGCCCGTTTGATCAACATCAATTGACGATCGACATATAATATTGTAAGGTATAGTCAAATTAAACGAAATTTTTCAGTCCGATATTTTGCTATCTCTACTATTATCCTCTATATCCCGACCCAAAATAGAATTCAATTATTATCATAATGAAATATATTATGCTAGCGCCTCTGTGCCCCCAAGGAGAACCCCTTAAAAAAAAGGAAACGCACCCTTCTTTGTCAATAAATGTTGTTTTTTCATCGTAATTGACAAAAAATCGAGAACTGGGAACTTCCATTTGGGAGACATTAGAAAGCACACTTCTGTCTTTAAATGCAGTTGTTTCCGTCAGTTTTTAGTTTTGTTTATTGGTTTAATGGTATTAACGATCAATTTCTGTGATTTTTTATGTACTTTAATGCTTTCCATTCTATACTGGATTTGTGGTATAAAATACGTACGTAAATAAGTACGGTAGAGTACTTGTCCGAACAGTAGTAAAACCTCTGTTAAGTTGCTTCTCCCTTTAGGGGAGAAATACTAGTTTACAAGACGATATACAGATGCTCCAATTCTGAAGATGTATTTTTTATGTATTACCTCTTCTTAGTGAATCCAGAAAATCGCCATTACATGTCTCGGGGTTTTTTTCCGCAAAGGTCTTAATTAAAAAAAACTTTAGGTGAGGGAACATATGTCCAATCTAGGAGGACACATTTCTAAAAGGGGCAGTGTTAGTGTCATCATTACTGTCTTTTAGCATGATGTTTTCTTCTGTTGGGAATTCTGTTAGGATTAAAAGGATAACAGCAATAAAGCAGAAACAGAAAGAAATTGAGAAACCTCGTTATTATTCACTGAGAACAATTCTGCCTGAACGGTTATTTAGTATTAGTTATTTTGTAATTTCCAAGTTTTGCAATTTTTCAATGTAAATGTGCAATTTCAATTTGCTACAAATAATAAATAGTTTACATATATAAAAATAAATATAAGCAACTTTTATAAAATAGAAATTAAAACAGAAAAATTATTTTTTAGACAATCTCCTCTATTTGTGAAGAGAATAGAAAATGTACACTTAGGATTAACTAACGAAAAAGAAAATATTTAGTTAATTCATAGAAAAAGAAAAAAAGAGTGATTTTTTAAAGCTAACGTAAACAGAAGATTTTTTAAACAGTCGGAAATTTTCCATTTTTGAAATCTTTGTGCAGTTTATTATAATATTTGCAGGCACTGATGGGGAATGAATTTAGTAAAAATAATGTTTTCTATTCAGGAGGATGGGAGATGGGAAGGATTTGCGCAAGTTGAACGCGACCTTTGAGATCAAATCTTGCTATTTCAACAAAAATCTATGGGGATTTTGAAATGGTTATTAAAAGGAAAAAACTATAACAAGATTCTTCTCAGCCATATACAATAGACAGTGTGGGTATTTCTTCTCCGAATAAGTGGCCAAGCCTCAACTCGTTTAAGTAAAATAAAAAATCGCGAGTGAAGATGGACACCTGCTTTATTGTGGTTTTTGAAATATTTTTTAGTTTTTTCACAAACTATTTTTTAAACGTTTAGTGTACCATGCACACTGCCTTTCTTAAGGAGAATATTTATTTTAAACATTTCGTTATTGTATTGTAAGTACTACATTGTTCCGTAATAATTTTAGCGAGCTTTTAATTTATATTGCTAATTTTCATGTTGTATTTTGCTGTAATGTTTTGCTCCATATTAAATTGAATAGTCTTATTTAATGGAAAATGAAGTTGAATATTTAGAAGAATGTAGTTCGGTAAGAATTTAAACAAGCAATAAAACCGGTATAGTTTATTAAGGGATGAAAATATAGACCTGCAGGACAATGTACTCGTAATTGATAGAATTAATGGGCTTATTGTTGAAATAAAACCTTATTCTCTGCCCCTTTACATATAATTCTCACGTATAATGTTTCAATTTATTATAAAAGTTATCTCGACAATTTTTGAAAATATTACCTTAAAATGGAAGGGCCGTAATGGAAAAAAGGACAAGTAAGATAAGAATAATAAACGAGTATGTAATTAACTGATTTTTAAAAAATTCTCGGTCTAGGGCGATTTCTTGTCGATTAGGCTGTGTATAAGGCTGGATTAAAAATCCACTGCACCTCTCCAGCTCTTTTCATCTCAATTGAAAAGAAATTTTATAGTACATGGGAATTGGATCCGTGAAATCCGTGGAAATCACTACACTGCGTGGAATAGTGAGGGACTTCATAGATTAAACGGATTGGGACTTTATGAACTGAACTGCCGAGGACAGTGGGCATAATTTAGACCCAGCCGTTTGTGCTAATTAGTTGATTATTCGTTTCAATTGGGGCCCTTTAAACGGCGTGGCATTTGCAGCGGAATGACGGCTAATTTTAACTATGATGCCGGTTCCGTCTTTTTAAATTGTTTTGTATCCTATACAATTTCAATTACTCGAAATAGGATTTGCTTCGAATTGAACCTTGGAGAAAAGGGATTTTCGTACCACCCACACTTACCGTTAATGGATTTGTCGTAGTAAGACATGATGAAGCTTAACATTACTTCCTCAACTTGAATTGAAATTTATTTATTTCTATGACACTATTCAGAGTATTCATACAAATATAAAAAAAAAACCGGACAGTATACAAAAATAATCTATAGAAAAAATAAAAATTAGTCATTAGAAAAACAGCAGAATTACACAAAATACAAACGTCAAGTATAAAAAAATAAACAGGAAGACAAGGTTATCAACATGTTGAACCCAATTTGAACTAAACTATTCATTATGAAAATTCAACCTTGTAGCACAATACTATTTGATAAGTAATAAAAACATTAAACTTAAAAACGCGATTATTGTGGAAAAATATAAATACTTTTAATACTGTAACGAAATTTTTAAAAATCGTATTATTTATGGGTGTGTATGGTGTTTATTGAAAAATGAAAAATTATTACGAAAATCAACAAAAATGCTGGGGCTACTACTTCATTCGCGAGATTTTGATGTTGCTTAAATAGGTTGAGGCATTCCGCCTTCTTTTGTGAGGAAATTTGCATCTCGTTTCGCCAAGAAATCATAAGACTTTCTTTTATAATATGCATTTCAAAACCCCAGAATACTTTTTTCAGATTTTGTTTAGATAATCAGATCTCATCCTTAAATCGTTCTCACATCGCTCGAATCTTATGCATCTCTTATTTTCTAAATGTAAAAATCCTTTTTACAAAATTCTTTCCCGATCACTACTTGCAAAAGTTTTATCGAATTCCGCATAGGCAGAAACGAAATAAGACCAAAATGCAATGTATCTAACTGATTTCAAAAATTTTCCGTTTAAGATTGCTTTAAAAATAATCACTACTCTTTCTTTTTCGTTGAATCTGTGAAGAAATAATTTTTCCTTTGTTTAAGGAAATGCTTACATTTTTACATTCTTTATTAGGAAATATAAAATAATTTTGAAGAATTTTTTCTCTTCTTTGAATAAATAACATTTTTTAAAACTTTAATTAGTTAAGTTAATTGTTAGTACTTACATATGTTTTCTTTATCTTGAATGTGTAATATTTAATTACTGTTAAGTGATGAATGATTGTTAAAAGGTCGTAAATACGAGGTCTGGTGTGATGTAGTTTTAGAAAAATATTTTCTTTGTCATGCCAACGATTCAATCTTTATCGGGATCATCTTCAGATCCTGGAAATAATAAACATTTTTTAATTACACTCAAAGTACGTGAGTTCTGTCCTGATGTATCACTGGTGTGAGTTGTGTTGAGAGTATTAGTGAGATTTTTTTCTTTATATTTGTTTGATTTTGAAGGAGAGATGAAGGAAGTAGGCATAGAAATTGATTTTTGTATGAGTCGGCTTCTTTGAGGTAAAAGCGACCAACAATGTAAAAGAAAGGGTAATAATTTGGCGTTCGGGCCTTGCTAGCCTTTTGGAGTTGTCGTAGACGGGATTAGAGGGAAAGGAGAAATAAATTGTTGAAGTGTTAGATGATGTAAACTTTTTTGATGTGTGGAGTGTAATGATTGTTTTATATTTTGTATTATACGTATTTTATTGATATTGAATTTGATTTATAATAGCGTAGCTGCGGCTGAGTTTACATGTATCTGTTTAGTAATTGATGCTCTGTTTATCTCTGTTGTTGTAAACCAATTCTAAAAAGTTACGTTTATGTTTGTTTTGCTCTGCATTTAATATTTTAGAGCTGTATCAAATGTTGTGGTGTTTAAAATGGTAGGCAGCAATTGCTGTATGATTTTGTCTGGTTTTGCAATCATAGATAAGTTGTTTCAAAATCGTGCAGTACTGGCTACCCACCATTTTGAACACAATCAATATTTTGATTTCAACTATTAAATAATGTTAAAGACAAAACAAAACGAACATAAACATAACGTTCAGTCAAGAATAGCACCACACTTTATACCCTGAAGATGACGGGAATTGTGTTTTTCTAAATTACGTTATTGTTGTCCGCTCCTCAAGACTTCACCAAATTATTTTAAGAAATGGTTTACGTCGACATAGATAAACGCAGCATCAACAGACACATGTAAACTCAGCCGCAACTACGCTAATATCATAAATCAAATTCAATATCTATAACATACACACAACACACAAAACATATACCTAATACAAAATATAAAACATCATTTTTTTTAACGTGGTAAAGTTTCTATCTTTATTGAGATCATCTTCAAGGCTTGAGATAAAGAAAATTATCTAATCTACATCAGACCTCTCTGCATCTCACTATCTCTAAATAATCCTTATTGTTGGAAATATTATGCATATTTTGATATAAGAAATCTTAATGTCACAAACAAGAAATTTTGGATTAAAAAATTATACAACTCTAAAAATTTTAGAGTAAAAATTGGATTTATACAATGCTAGAAAATTTTAGATTTTCTAAAATACTCTAGCATTGTATAAATTCATTTTTTTAAATCTAAAATTTTTAGCATTGTATAAATTCATTTTATCACATCCTACACGTATTTGTAAAATTTAAACAATGTTCATACATCCCAAGCCCTGAAGATAATCTCAATAACGATCGAAACCTCGTCACGACAAAGAAAATATTTTTCTAAACCTAATCACACCAATCACATATAATCTCTCTCGACCTCCGAGTAATCATTGACTAACAGCCACTAATCACAAATTAAAAATTACCTTTAAATTAAACTTAAAAATAAATGTTAAAGAAAAAAACGTAGTATCAAATAATGAAAAAGGAAATATGGAAAGGAAGGAACTTTTGAGGTAAATTTTTACGTTTGAGCTGTGAGAACCATTGCGTGTTATACTACACATACATGAAGATACAGACAACAGAGTAATATTCTATTTTTGAATTGAATCGAAATGAATTTAAACGCTTCCTTTTTTGGGCTCTTAACCTGTCAAGTATCTCGAAAAATTTCTTTTGCGGCTGTTTACCTACGGACGCATCGCTCTCTCTGGGCTCATTTCCCCTCCTGGACCCTCCGGATTCGTGAAAACCCCGTGGAACAACATTTAGCTGTGGCTCAGTGACATCGGAAAGGAAATGTCTGAATAGGAGGAAAGAGGGCGTTTAGTTGGTATTCCTGTCGATGGGAGGATGTGAATAGGAAGCCAGTATAAATCCCAAAGGCGAGCCGGGGCTTTGTGATTCCCAACTACAAAAGTCAGTGTAATCACACGGCACATGTGGATCCGAACGTGGCTCAACTCGAAATTAACGCTCCCGTGCTCCTTATAATTTAAACATTCATTACATATTCCTTTGTGTATTGTGCTAAAATTATATTAGGAAATCAAAAGATTTCATTCGCTTTTCAGCTCATTGGTTGAATATTGTCAAATAATTTTCACCATCGATTTTTGAAAGAAATAATTGCTAAAAACGGAGGTGTTTTCGAAGCTGTTTATTTTTCACTACTGGAAATCGACGTAAAAGATTAAGATGAAGTATTCATCAAATACGGCTGATAATTATTCGCGAACAGACTTGTTTGTCTCTCAACACCATACTCTTCTCAATTATTCTATTTGTCACTAAGATAACAAAACACTAGCAAAACCATTAATTAACAAAGTTGACAAATATTGTTTAATTAAGTTAAACAACCTTGTAAAATTCCATTTGTTAAATATAATTAAATACTTAAATTCAATAATTTCGTGGTCAGCTTAATTATTATATTACAATTAATTAAGGTTTTTAGTTGAGCTAAAAAAATGAAAAATTGAAAAATAGCAAAAAGGAGGGAAAATTCAAAAGTTGAGGTTGAGATGGGAAGTTGGTGTCCGGGTGGATCGAAGTCACGATAGCTCCAGTGGTAGAGCAGCAAGAATTAGTCTTTGTTCACAAACTAGAACATGTTTTTCCATAAATACCCGCAATTTTTCAATTACAACAGAATAATAAACAATAAATAACAACAATAAATATACTTAAGGGAATTTCTAACAATTCTACGTAATCGGATAATGAAGCTCTGCTCAAAATCTAATTTAAGTCGCAATTAAATTAACTTAAATCGATATTTAGAAATCAAAGTTATTATTTGCGATTGTATTCATTTCATTGTCGATTAACAGAAAAAAATATTTAATGACGCAGAATATTCCTATTTGGTATGAATTAAAAAGGTAAAACAACAAAATACTCCTTTTTTAAGCTTATTTTAACAAACAAAGTAGGTTAGCAATTTGGTCTTTCAACTAATTCCCATGCTATGATTCTTGATTCTAGCATTATATAAAATCCTTAGATACCGCCTCTCCTGGAAATCGGGGTAAATTAATTTTCAGACTGATAATTTTGACATGACTGGCTGGTGCCAGCTCTAACATAAGTTTTCTATAAACCTAGTGAGCGATTTGCATAGTTGATAATGGTTTGTTGTTGTTTACAAGAAATTGTAAAATGCATTTTATAACTGTATAAAACATTAAAATCGGTTTACTATTTCCAAAAGAGGTAAATTGCTGGCAAATAGTTTTGCCATTTTATGTATTTTCTTATAGAAATATTTTAATACTTTTCACTTAGTGAAAAATATGAGTTACTCTTCTTTTACGTGGTTCGATGATAAATTCATTTCAAACGTTTCTGAATTATAACCAATCATCCAATCAAATCATATATACCGATAACGACTCCTCAAAAATCGGAAAAATTTGATGAGTAAATAAATCTAACAATTGAAATTCAAACAAAAATTTTATTTAGCCGTCTCTAGTGTTGATAAAGATAAATTTCACATTTGATTCACGAAAATTTTGACCTAGTTTACTTCAAAAATATTTAATTTTTAGAACTGTTTTGGTTATTGATAAATCTTGATATCTTCTAGTATATTTTCATACAATTTCCCTAAACAAAAAATATTGTAAAATGTAACATTCCCATAGTTAATCTGAGGAAGAAAAGGCGAAATACGTAACATTTCAATTCAAACCTTTATTCGGAAAAACCGAAGGATATCTAAAGGATTGGCGGATGCATGTCCGATATTGGAGTTCAGAATCACAAAATACATTTGATCCAAATCCGTGATCCACTAATCTGGTCGTCTACTTGTTAGTATTTTTTATTTGTGTTATTCATATTATTTTGTACAAAAATCTGTGTCATTTCATAGAAAACGCTGTCTCTAATGTTTCGACAGTTAAAAATCTTGAAGAAATGTATTTAAACCGACAGGATTGTGGAATAATTGAACCTGAACATAATTTTTTTGTCAATATTTATCCTACCACATTGACCATTGTGTCTTGAAAATTTTCTCAGCCGGAGGCAAAACGATTTCCAATCTTAACATTGACTCAAATGATATTAAATTTGACTTTCTTCTATATGTAGAGAAATGAATCCTTTTTTTAAGGATAGACCACTTTAATGCTAGAATCTGAACTAGTACAAAAGATTTTAGCGTAAAATGTTCCAAAGGTAAAGATTGCAAGTTTATAGCGAATAGTATTTGAGAACTGTTAACGTTGTAATGTTGAAACTGCGTGATAAAATATAATTTATACTTTTTCAACAATGTACATCATAAATCTTACAATAGTTTAATTTCATAGGAAAATATATAGGAATATCGTCTTCACCTGGAGGGGATCCTTTATTTTCTTCAACCTGTAAAACGCTCCGAGAGCGGAAAACAATGAAGATAAATAGGGCATGAGTAATGAATCACAATAAAACGTCGAGGACAACCAGAACTCGGGACAGGTTAATTAAAAAACAATTAGCAACTTCTTTTTCCACGGAGCCGCCCACTTTAAGACTACGGGCTGAATCTAGAGATTAAATTTCACCTCGTTGATAATCGCCAAGGAAACAGGAATTAGCCCTTTTTAATTATCGGCCGGCAGTACTCGTCTCCCAATGAAAACAAACGTAAAGCAGTAAATTTATCTTTAATTAGTTATCCTTCTGCCTACTTAAATAATATTCCTCGACCAACGAGAGTGTTTCAATTGATCGCAAAAACGCTGGACGTTGAATCCTCACATTTGACTAAAACGTCAATAACATATGAGATAATGCAGGGTTTTTGGACGACTTCTTGACAAATCCTCTAACTTACATCTCAAAAATGAAAGGCTGGCTAACACCATAGTTAAGACGGACTTACGGAGTTGGAGTGTGGTGTTCAACAAAACATTCCAACATCCACCGCATCGGAACTGCCGAGTTCTAAATCATACAAAATCTATGACGTATTTTATGTATTAAACGAAACTACTCATACATACTTAAATAGAGTGAGGAGAGATGATATGTTTGAAACAAATTGAAAAGGAATTGAAAATCAAGAAAAATGGAAAGATATATTATATCAATATATAGATGAAATTAAAGACAAGTGTGGAGACAATACTCGTTGGTAGTACTCCAATGATGCGCAATTGTCTCTTTTTTAATGTGTGGTTTTTAGGAACCGTTAGTCATAGATAATTCGGCGATCATGAGATGCGGTCTGGTGTGACGTAATAAATTTTACAATTTTTTACATATAACATAATTTTTATATCATGCCAACGTTTCGATCTTTATTGAGATCATTTTCAAAGCCTGGGATTTATAAATATTAAAATTAAATTAAAAAGTAAAATAAATTAATTTTTTATCTAATTTTTTTAGTATTGTATAGATTCATCTTTATTACATCCTCAAACTCGTGCTGGCGGTGCTCAAACTTGAACTGCTGGCGATCTACCTCAATATTTTTAGACTACTTACGATCGACTCTGAGAGGCTGCTAGTGTGTGTGATGCAGGGTTGTCGTACATACACGATACACCCTACCTACCTAGGTAGGGTGTATTGTAGCATATATAGATATTAGCTTTCTGCACAATACAGGTTCATTATTTTAGTCAAGGTTTGGGTTAGGTTTAGTTTGGTTCTTCTCTACAATATCAATGAAAAACTCACAGTTATTCAAAATTGCGAGTTTATTGGTTGTTACAAACAAAAGAGTTACATATGGTGTTAAACTTAACTAAGGAGTGGCTTTGGATGTTGTTACATACCTACTTATTAAAAAATTTTCCTTCTCCAGATCTACTCAAAAAGCACTCGCGATCGACCGTTTGAGCACCCCTGTCCTACATGTATTTGTAAACAACAAACCTAGGCTCTGAAGATGATTTCTGTAAAGATCGAAACGTTCGCACAATAAAGGAAATGTTTTTCTAAAACCTACCTCACACCTGAACGCATCTCACAACTTCCAAATAATAAAGTTTAATATCTAGTCCTTTTAGGTTTTCAAACTGACAATCTCATTCATCTCTCACTCCTTTTTTCTCCCACCCTCTCTCCCTTTTATTTTCGTTTTGTTTGTATCAAACCATCAATGTTTCTGTTTCTTTCTCTTGTCTCTGTTTTTCTCATAGTACGCTGTCAATACTTTCCCATTTCCCGATCCAATGTTTTCTTTCTGCTTGGTTCTCCCTCCTTTTTTTGAGTACTCTTTCTCTTTGTCTGTCTCCCTCTCTCGCCCCTTCTCTTTCTCTCCCGATCGCCTCTCCCTTTCTATTTTCCACTCCTCCACCTCACTCCTTATCGCTATCCCTCCCTCCATCTCATCCCACCTTCTCCCTGTTTCATTCTCTCTCCACACTCTAATAGCACCCCAGCTCCCTTTGTTACCTGTCTGTTACTCTGTTATGTATCACACATTCAACACATATTGTATCACTGCACTAACTTCTCCATCTCTCTCTCTCTCTCTCTCTCTCTCTCTCTCTCACTCACTCACTTTCTCTTTTTCTCTCTTCCTTTTTTCCACCTTCCACCTTCAACTCTTTTTCACTTTTTGCGTCTTACGCCGCATCTCTTTCTTTTCAAAAAAAGTTGCGCCTTTGTTATTTTCCTATCGAAATTAAAAAGTAATTGTTTTGCGACATTCTGGGACACGAAACTCAGAAAGGAACCCGTTTAGTAGTGAGAAGTGTGTAGGCTCGTAATAGGTTTTATTTGCGATTTAAGAATTTTAAAAAAGTTTATACAATCATATAACGGGGAATTTATTGTCCAGAAAGTACTTGTAATCAGTATACGGTATATTTCTTAAAGGATAACCATCAGGCATCTGCCGCCGGACAATCCTACTATGGAGAGGGCGGAAACAGCTCCATAAACAGCGAAACGCACCAGGCGCAAGTACGTGCTTCAAGCCGGCAGACGGATGCGAAGCCCATGTCAATTTCCCTCAAGACCACTCGGTCTCGGTGTTTACGAGTGGTGATAAAATAGGCAACATCCAGTCGGGCTTTCTATGTAAAACGGGACAACTTAGTTCTAAACGGCCGCTGTTTGGTACAGTTACGCGTTTTAAAGCGGGACACTAGGCCCAACGGGCGTATTTTATCCTTTCAACTTTTCGAATTGGGCAATTTCTTACCTAAAAAATGTATTTCATATACGAGAACGAATTTCGCCTGAAAGCACGTTACTTACGTTAATAAACTAAGATCTGACAAAAAAGTGTTAACATGCAGTATTGTTATTAAATTGTTAATATTCTTTAAACTTAATTTAATATTAATTTCAGTTTTCATAACTCTAAAAATTAATTTTAATTACTGAAAATTGCAACAACATCGGGTCTGTTCAGTTTCCCATTGTCCTATTATTATCGCCTTAAAGCAGTCCCCATAAACTTACACCTGTGAAGTTTTAATTATACATTTACTAAAGACAATATTAGCTACATCAAACTTCCCCTAACTTTTAATTATACGCATTTTAACGTAGTTAGTCTTTTCTTGTTGATTTATTTTTTTAAATAGATATAATATAATAACATAAGATAATACATTCTGGATATATAATATAGATAAGAAAAGGTTTCCCTCTCATTTCGCAATTTTTTTAAGACCCGAAAAGTCATAAGTCAGCAGAAAAATAGAAACAAAAGAATTGCCGCTTACTGATTGGTTATGTCAGAATGGCGTAATTATAATCGTACTCCGTTTTGTTCAATCGATCCATTCCCAACGAAGATTGATCGAGTTCGATCAGAAAAAGATATTCAAACGCGGTTACGTTGAAATATTATAAATCCGGGTGAATAAACTTTATCATTTTTGGCAGATATGGAAAATAAATTATTACACGCCTACACTCAAACACCACCACCGAGATGGACAATCTTTGAAGGCTTTAATAGGTATACTCGTTTTTTAGGTTTTTTATTTATTGTAAAATTCATTCGTCTTTGTGAAGCTGCCTCTCACACAGTGAACAGAAAGAGAGAGAGAGAGAGAGAGAGAGAGAGAGAGAGAGAGAGAGAGA
>CM077109.1:22300621-22325930 GCA_039619505.1 Cimex hemipterus | reverse complement strand
AGAGAGAGAGAGAGAGAGAGAGAGTGAGAGAGAGAGAGAGAGAAAGTGGCAAAGAGAGAAAATCGGATATTATATATATATATATTGTCGGACAAAATAATAAACACAACAATTTAACAATTGTAATTTTATTTAGTAAAATATTAAGGCAAGGATGCACTCCCCACTAGCACGCTTAAAACTGTTGTCCATTACTGTAACCAAAGCAACTGTTCTATACTACTACTAATACTGGAGGTTCTTATCCTTCTGCCCCCGTAAGAGTGCACTCTATGGTATTTTGTATAAACTGTACTTCCGCAGTTAATTTAGATTCTCTAACCAGTGGGGAGCGTCCAAGACGACACAATGTGTTTGCCTTTCATATACAAAAATCATGATATTTAGTAATATGTGTGATTACGCTTTTTTGGTATATAAACAGAAGAATCATTGAACTAGGGACATTTCTTTGCTGTGCTTTGTGCTTCTTGCTGAATCCTAAACATCGCATATGTTACCGAAGATGGCGCTAATGCATAAACGGCTAATTTCAAAGAGGTTTATTCGCACTGCGTCCTGTATGAATAAAATAGTCGTTGAAAAGAGCTTACGTAATTAAAATGCAATTACAGCCCTTGTATAAAAATCGGCTTTGTTGGATGTGGTCGGGGAGAAGTTGTGGAACCAATCAGCCCTGCTGGGGCTCGGGCCGGACTCGCCTGGGTAATATATTCATGAGGTTATTTAAGACTTTTCCCTCAAGCTTAAATTAGCGACTAACTTATTTTGCTCCTGAGCTCGCTCTTCTTAAGATTTATCACCTCTTCTGCGAACATTTAGAGGTGGGGGTGATGCAGAATAAGTTAGCTGATGGTGACCTGAACCTGACATGAGAAGGAATTTACAGAAGCTGATGAAGTTCGGATTTATGTTGATCTACAGTTACCTTCTTTCCTTACTAATTAGGTATAATTTTGCGCTTTCGGCTGATCTTGTGTAAATTGTTGACACTGACAGATTAAATGTGTGCGTTAATGCGAAAAATGCTCTCTTTGCCCGCTCACCCTCTCTCACTTTCACGTTTATTTAAAATAACCATTTTTCATACTACAAAAAAAATTCGTCTTGGATTTGGGATTTTCAATTTTGCGTTGTTTTTCACTCGTTCTCTCTCTTCTCTCTGTATTTACCTTTCTTTTGTACCTGCCTATTATTTCTATTTTTGTTGTCACCAACTCACATTATATGTCTTTCTTTCCTGGTTCCTGTCTGTGTAAAAATCTTTCTATTCTCCCAATTATTTTCTCTCTTTCATCTTCACTCACTTTTTTCTTTATCTCTTATTTCTACTTATCTATCAATATTTTATTCTCACACCACATTGCTTGGTTTTTATCTGTAAGTTTGTATCAACACCTGAATACAACCGTTTCTTTCTCTCTTTTCCCTCCTCTCTCTCCATCTCTCACTCTTTCTCTTTCTTTTCCTCTTTCTCTTACAACCTCTCTCACTCGTATCTTTCCTTCCCCCTCCTAATCTCTTTCTCCCTGTCTCACTTTTTTGATATACCAATAGTATTTGTCTATCCAATACTATCTATCCACCTTTATCTCCATTTCTTTTTCTTCTCACTCCACATTGTTAAATCTCTTTCTCCCTACTCTCTCACACTCAGCCATAAGTTTTCTTTTATGATCCGGCGAGAATTTTCATTCATTCATTCTCTCTCTCTCTCTCTCTCTCTCTCTCTCTCTCTCTCTCCCTCTCTCTCCCTCTCCCACTCTCTCTCTCTCTTCTTCCTCTTCTTCTTCTTTCTCTACCTATCTGTCCATCGTTCTCTCGTTTATCCTACCTATGCCTCTTTCTTTCTCCCTATCATTCTATTTATCTACCTTTCTATCTATTTATCCATCTACCTCTCTCACGATTTTTTGAAATTAACTCATATCTATCGACTAATGTGTAAATTACTTTCCTTGGTAACTTTAGTCCGCTCAGTATACTCTGCAGTAATGCACCATAATTGGCCCTTGCATTGGAAGGATTATCTCAACACTATTCTGTCAAACAGGTTCCATATTACGACCACAATATTGTATAAGATATTTAGATTGGATATTGGTCGATTTGATCAGCAATAAATCGTGATTTGACGTTCGATCTCATTCCACTAATCACCAATACGATCAACCTTAATCTGTCCGTAATCTGTGGTTTAACTGTTACGATAAGGAAATATAGTTTTAAAAGAGGAAAATGAATTGACTCTCCAAAAAGAAGACAACGTTTAATCTAATTCATACTGACACGGCACATATGATTTTTATTTTCATAAAATATACTATTGATGGGATAATATCGTTTGCCGTAATTCTACAACCGTAATCCTGCCAATTTCGGTAGCCGGCCGTCGAACTGGTAGATGTCTTGATGCGATCGGACTAGATTATCGAATCCGTTTAGGACGGGCTGTCAAATTCAGATTGGGGAATCGATGGTTAATTAATTGACGCAATTAATTTTACAACGGAGGAGAAATTCCTCTCTTGTTTCTGCCTGGTTCCTCTCCGGTAGATCTTTCGTGTTATCGTCCGTAAAATTGCCACCGTTTTCAAGCCTTCTCGACTTCAAAAATCAAATAAAACTTTAATTGGCCTGACACTGTCACAATTTTCTTCTCATTGTTTTCCTAAAAGATTAAAAGACGACTAATTTAAAAATTCATAGCAAACCACCAATTTCTTATAATTTTGTTCGATCAAGTTTGAAAACACCTGTTGATTGGAAGACTTTTTCTCGTTTAAGGAGATGGCTACATTACATTTTTTAAATATTGTAATGTTTAGTATTACATATTTAATTTTAATATATTTTTACTAATTTGCTGATTGATTTAGAGTTTTATGTAAGCTCAAATCTGTATATGCATGTTCTTACGCGTGTACAGAGTTCACACAGTTCATCGGCAATTCGAGCTTTTTTGATTTACAATAACTTACCGGCAGGTCTCGAGAATTACTCATGCTGGGTGTTGGCAAGCAAGGGTCAGACTTTGGTCTTATCCTCTTATCTTATCCAGCCACTGAAGTCGTGCTCCTGGGGCTACCGGCGACTAGGTCATTTCAACCGGCAACACAATCATTTCCTAAAGCTAATCCCATTTACCCACTCGCTCACTTAAATACATTCTTTGTTATTTACTTAGTTCCCTTAGTTAGGGTAGTGAGGCCACGATAATACTCCATCACCCTCTACACGTATATTATACCTAACCTAATTGAAAATCAAAGAGGAACTCAATATGCTACCGAGTGCCCAATCACACTACTTATTCACGCTAATAAATACAGTGGAGGGAAGGAATTGCACTATTCAACTAGGAGAGACACATTGAGCAACTTGTTTTTACATTCCGGACATAAATGCAAGCTTTTGCCTGAAAGTAAGTGTCCGTTTGTCTACCTCGGCCTTATTCTCAATCAGGCGAGGATGACCCCTCATCTGTGAATTAGGTCTTCCGAGGACATCCACAGACGTAATCGAGGTCTAGCCTTGATGAGAAAGCAAATTCAGTTGCATAATTAGGTTTTTCTCAGATGATTCAAATTCCTTTGATGACGGATTCCCAACATTGTCAAGGACTGTTACAGCTGAGCCTTCACATTCCGCTGTTCACCTGCAATACGAGCTGTTATCTTCAATAGTCAGTCGCACATATGGATAGAGAAATTAGGCGTACCGGAGATATTCAATGTAGACTCAAAGGTGATCAGTGACCGTCAATCGATAGTTATTTAGAATACGTAGATGCGGTCTGGTGTGATGTACGTTTCAGCATTTTCTTTTATCGTGCCAACGTTTCGATCTTTATTGAGATCATCTTCAAGGCTCACACACAGTCTTGTGTGTAATTGCGCCATTCTCATACGAATGTGGGCACTCTGAATACAGCACGCAAGAATGGTACAATTACATAGAAGACTGTGAGCCCTGAAGATGATCTCAATAAAGATCGAAACGTTGGCGCGATAAAGAAAATATTTTTCTGAAACCTACACCACACCAGACCGCATCTCACGATTTTTAAATAATTGTAGACGCAGAGAACAGACTTAACATTTTACCCAGCTAGCCCGAGATAATTTTATAATTTCTGTCACCAGTGAGGGTCGTAACTCTCTTTATAAACCAGTTGGCGTTAAAACTAA
Organism: Cimex hemipterus; assembly: GCA_039619505.1. Classification (NCBI taxonomy): domain Eukaryota; kingdom Metazoa; phylum Arthropoda; class Insecta; order Hemiptera; family Cimicidae; genus Cimex; species Cimex hemipterus. The sequence goes on along the minus strand of CM077109.1, from coordinate 22,321,740 downwards.
ACACCACATCCATTCCAGATTTTCAAGCGATGTACTAAATTTATTACTGTTGGAATTGTACACAACTGAGTGATGATTAATTTTCTTCTCTTTGTTCGTAGTCTCTACAGATTAATCCGAAAAAAATTAATAATTTCTTTAACGACCAGTAGCATATTACCATAAATACCGCGATTGTTTGTAAGATTATCTTCGATCTTTTTCCTAATATAGCTTAACACTTTGTTAGAAACGCGTACCGTTATGGGTGGGTTCATTATGCATTGCTGGCATTTACATTGTCTGTATGACCGGCCTCACCCTGATCAAGTGTCTCTGTCCTTCAGAGCAGGAAGGGACGTCATACAGGAAATTAGAGGCCTTTTTTCTTCCTGTAACTACCATTCCAGCATGAGACTCAGTGAAACTGTATTAGTTAATTCTAGAACTGATGGAAAATGGTGTTTATAAAAGACAAACCGCCATAAATCTGTAACAATTTGAAAAAAAAGTTGGTTTTGTTGTTAGTATGTTATGTTGTTGCTAACACCTCGTTGTAACGCAAAATATAACATTTTTCAACTCATAGTAAAATAAGCTAATACAATTTGAGTAATAACCGAATAGAATCGACCTAAAATCAAAAGTTACAACCACTGTAATGTTTCTTTAAATGAAAGTGCAATTTGAGAAAAGAGAAGAACCAAATTACGAAGAGGAGGTAAAGTGAGAAGGAGTGACAGTGAGGAGGGTGTCAGCGAAGAAATAAATAGAGATAGGCAGACAGGTAGATAGATAGATAAGATCAAGAGCTAACAAGGATGACAAAGAGGAAACTGCTGGATGTACACACAAATAATTTGTTACATTAATGCTTTAACTTTTCGTCAATCCTTCCTTCTACATATCTCGCAACTGACCGTTGAATAAAAATCAACCTTTGGCTACATCCAAGTCCGTTTTTTATATGGATGAATAAAACAAATAGCTATTATACTATTAAAAAAGGGGGAGACCATATTTTCCAGTGACTACCTTTATCGAGTACCATGTTATTTCATAAAAGATTAGATAAAACATAATGATTAATCAAATTCAATATTTATGTCAAAATTTTCTAGCATTGTATAAATCCATTATTTTCAATCTAAAATTTTCTAGGATTGTATAAATTCATTTTTCTCCACATCGTATATGTATTTGTAAAATTTAAACAACGTTTATTAATCCCAGGTCCTGGAGATTATGTCAATAAAGATAGAAACGGGGCATGATAAAGAAAACGTTTTTCGAAACCCTACTTCACACAGACCGCATCACACGATCACCAATTTGACTAACGGTCACTAAATACCACAAATTAGATAAAAGGTTCAACACAAAGGGCGAATACAATATAAAAAGGAAAATTAGATAAATTTTGAATTCTAGTTGCTAGAAATTATACAATTTCTAAAATTAATTGCGTTTAGAGCTATTGAGGTATTTCTTATTGATTAATAATTCCACCACACTCGTCATTACAAGATGAAACATTTATTTTCAAGTATGTTTGAATTCTTAGAGTCACACTTAAGCAAACGTCCCTTGGACCTAGTTAGGAAAGCCTTCATTTAAGCGTTTGAGTGCCAGAGGGTGTTTAATAGACGCCATGTGTTCGACTAAACGCCATTTTCCCACATATCGTTAATTAAAGCCGACCCGGGATTAATTTGGCCGTTTAAACAGGATTGAGAATCGAAATGACGATGATTAATGCCCGATGGACTCCGGCTGTTTGGGATAACGAGAGGGACATTGAGCTCACCGGTTAAGGCATCGTCGGAACCATCAATTACGGATAACTGTAACTCGCCTTCGTGAGAGGACAGATGTAGTAAAAAGATGAAAGAAAAATCAGCAGTATCTTTGCTAATGCCTACTGTTAACTTGTTCTCTATTTGGCCTGATCAAGAGAGCCGCTTTACCGCTACCGGAACCTCTTTGCTTTGGGAAAGTGTGAAAATCAATTTGCAAAATTATTGCACCATTACAAAACTGTACCTAATGTGGAATTTTAACCGATTGCATCAAAATCATTGAGATCTAAACGCCGGTTATTAGCAAGTGTTGGAGACCGTTGTCAGAATTGTGAAAGTTGATCAGTCCTAGTAAAGAAGTAAAGAAGTGAGTATTATGAGAAAGGAAATAACACATTGTTATTTATTTAAAAAAATGTAGTTCATACAGCGGACGCTTATATTTTTGCGGCATTTTATCGATTGGCAATTTTCCCATTAGTGCAACAAACAAATATAATAAAAATTATAAAAGCACAATAACCTCGTTAGGCAAGTCAAACAGGATGTCAATCCAATTAATATTCAAAGTTTTCTTCTTTTATTGAATATGGAGTCTCACATTGTGAAGTATTTAGGTTAGAAAAATTTCCCAGTGGTCAATTTTTGTACACTAATAATTCCACAACTTCGTATAAATAAATTTAATTAATACCTATGCGATAATACCTATGTACGCAGCATGTGAGTCAGTGTAGGGATGGAGGGAGGGAGTGATAAGGGTTGGGGAGGGAGAAAGGGAAAATAAGATAGTGAAAAGGAAGAAAAATAAAGAAAGGCAGAGAGTGACACAAGAAAACGAAAGTGCGAGCGTTGCGGCCCCTGCTAATTGATGCATAGAAAGTAAGAAATAGATTGAGAAAATGAGAGAGGGTGTGCGAGATACAGCAATTTTGTACAAAACCAGCTATTAACACACATTATTTACAAAAATTGTATTGTGAAATTGTTTCAAGATTGTATTTATACTTAAGGAAGTATTTTATTTTACACTATTTGTATCATCATTATTGCTATATCGGATACTGTGTCCTGATTGAGTTACCGGTCAATCCTATTCATGTGCAAGCTCGTAAATCTTCTTGAACGTTTTGCAAACATCATCCACCCACTTTCGCCTTGTATATCCTCGAGCGTACGCATAAATCTATGTTAACCGCGGGTTTTAACGTGCCTTAAATGTAAATTTGGCCCGACTCGAGGGAATCCAAACCAAGTCCTAATTAGTCGGCGGCAGATGTCGGTTGATAATTTAAAAAGTCATGATTGAAAAGAGCTCACTGTGCCAATATTTACTCACATTTACTCAGAGTCAGATCTATACTACGGTTTCTTTTCACTACAATTAAACGATAGTGTTATACGGTTTAATGTTTGAATGGGCCTTCACCCATATGGGCTACTTAGATATGTTTTAGCGGGCTAATTAAGAGAAGGGGCGAAAAAGGATGCGATGGTACTCTTTGAGAAAACATATGTGCCTGAAGAACATATGGCCCAGGAATAATTAGAGAAACACTCAAAGCGTTATGCTATCTCTAAACATGAAAGTCATATTTGTTCAAACGAGTTCATTTGCCTTTATTTGTGCTATGGGTAACGTTTTCTAAACGGTCTCTTAGAAACATCAAAGTTCATTCCTATAACGCAAACAATTTCAACCGACAGTTATTGTCCATAAGTAAAATTCATCGTTAATATATTTTAATAGACCATCACCTAGCGTTAATTTTTGTTAAAAAGTGCTTCCTTTAATCCCGGCATATCGCCAGTTGCTGCAAGACGAGCGGTTTCTGATCTTAAAACCCCATTAGGGCGTAGCAGGGTCGGCCAGGGTGCAAAAACACCGCGGTAATAAGCATAAATTTTTTCGAGATGTCTTTTCCTCATGAATATAAAAAAGAAGGTTTCTTCCTGCGGACCAGAAAAGTGATAGCGTAGATCAGCACGGATGAATTTTAAACCTTACGTATGCGTTAGTAGGACAAAGATTTTCTTCCGTCGAAATTTTATAACGTTTTAAAGAAATGATTTAATAACATGTCCAGTTTTCCATCACCAAACGATGATCATCACAACACAGTTCAATAAGGCCAATTAGAATAAATTAATTCTTGTTTTTGCCGTAAGGTTCCTTCAAAGCTTTTCAGTATATTCAATTCCTCAATTATTTTTACATTCAGTCGAAAACATCTCGATAAACCATTTTATCTTTTTTTTTAAATGCTAATCTTACCTAAGATTATCCAAAAAATAGAATATTTTTAAGTTTTCTGACATTCCTATGAATTTACGCTTTATTATTCAATGCAAAGGTTTATTTATTTGAAAAGTAAGCATCTAAATCTAACCTTACATTTGATATGGAAACACCTTTTTACCATAATGTACATGTAATTGGTTACCAATCAACAGTTTTGTTTTGGACATTTCACCCTCTTCAGATTTAGGAAGAACAAAATAAAAATTGTATGTTCAATACATGGGTATACTGTTTTTCTTTTCAGAGGTATTTAGGTGGGAGGATGGAAACGTAAGACTGTTCTGGGCAAGAGGGATTTGGACCGTCGGGCAGAACCGATTTTGGAAAAGAAAGGGAAAGACAAGGTGGCAATATGTAACCGTTTCAAATAATAAGTTGTAAATAACATAAGAATACCATGACCAGGCAGAAACCAAGCATAAAAATACCAAAAGCAATAAACAACTGATACTTAAACATTAACCACATAGAAACAAACAAATATTTAAACAGCCTTTACATTTTCTTTTCATCACGCACTCATTCCTTATGCTCATCTAAATGTCAATAAGATGACAGATACAATTGAAATGAAATGTATCACTCGCAACATTCACAATATATAAACATGAATCCCATACCGCCAAACTTGACATCACTCCTAAAAATACACAAACCTACATCTCTATCAGATACTAGACTATATATGACTAGTTAAACTAGGTCAGCTTTGTTGGACTTTCATTCCGAAGGATTGTCACTCCCTGATGTGTTGACCCAACGGTCTGTACCTGAGAGTGAGTTCACCCAACACGTTCTGTTGCCGCGTTTTTTATAATTTAGTAATAGCAAAGATATTAAATGTCATAATTTACTAGAGAAAATCAAACAAGGATCATCGATTCGACCAAGCCTTTATTGGTGATACTCGATCAAAATATTGGTTATTTGTCCGAGGGTTGTAGCTAATTGTTCATAGGAGTCGAGAAAAAATTCTAAATAATGTAAACCCTTTTAAAAAAATGATTTCTTTTATTATTGAACATGTATTTGTTAATATAAATTGGTCGATTTTTAATAAACGCCAGAGGACCATTTGTCTCAGAGGTCACTGGCGATCAAAATCTATTCGATGCTGAGTTCGAATGCCAGTAATATAGTGGGATTACTTTCGTTACTGGTGAACCCTGAAATAAACTAAATTCCACAAACTACTATTTTACATATTCCGTACACTTTTTTTGCTTTAATAATACAAAATTATTTGAACTCGATTGCATTAGATCCGTACTCTCATGAATTACGTTTGATTTTTGATTGCGGTTTTAATACGTTTTTATTTTATTTTTATTTTTTGCTTTAATGAAATTATTACTTGAAAGTACAATAATTACGTCCTGTATATATAAGCATACTTTGTTATTCATTGGGGGAAAAACATTAAAACATTTATTTGGCGTGAATGCGATTAAAATTATGTTGAAAGAGGAGCTGAGTTTCGCCCCGAGGCACAAACGTGCGTGTCTTTACGTCAACCGTTTCCTTTAATGTCTTTCTTGTAAATGAACTGAACTGAATATTTGGCAAATTTACATTATAATTGTTTGCCTCAGTTGACTTATTTAAAAGATTAAACATATTTTAATTTTTTTTATTGCAGTCAGTTTTAAAATCCTGTAAAATTATCACCTATTCTAAGCAAAGCAAAGTTGGAGGAAAGTTTATGTCAAAGCAAAGCTAGTTTTTTTTAAGTCTTTTTTGTTTAACTTCGCCCACAAAATGGTGCACTGTAAAAAGTAACGAAGCAATCATCGGCTGATCGAAGAGAAATTTTCCTTGAATACATCCACAGCACCTTTAGCAATATCCGGGCCCCGTTTTATCGGGGTATTTTCATTTTCTTAAATACAGTTAGCCTTAGTTTAACTGTGGAAGAAAAAGGGAAAGAACGGATTAAAACAAGGAAATTCTCGGATTTCCTTCGAATCGGCCTCGCGATAGGCGTAAACGTTCAAGCAGAGGGATTATTTATATTTGAAACAGTGGAAGAATACAATGTATATAAATGAAGGTGGGAGTCAGAAGTGAATAAAACATATTAGTATTTAATTATAAAATTAAAAAAATATTAATAACTCAAAAATTTAACGCCGCTGTAATTGATAAATTGTTATAAAACTAGAAAATATATTTTTGTTTAAGAAACTAAATTAGCTTTTGCTATTAGCATAAGATTAATCTTCTTAAATAAGCCTCGCCCCTCTCAAATCCCCTGCACTGAATATCTAAAGTTTTCCACACTGTCAGACTCGAGTCGCTGCCACTTTTGGAATGAATTAATTATTCAAAAAGTATAACGAGCAAACTTGCTCATTAAGGAAAAATTATGAAAATTGAGCCTAAGCATTTTCCCCCGGACACTCGTTAAATTGGAAATGAACGTACAGTGTATACAAAGAAAAAAAAAGGTTAAAGAGGAAGAAAAGCCGGTTTAACTTGTACATCTCGAGTTTAAAAATTCTTTTGTTACACTTTTAAAGAACTCTAGTGCATTTTTAATTTTCCTGAACATATTATTTATTTCACTTTACCAGTTATGGCACATTTTATTCCATTATAGTTTATAAAATAGTTAATCTAATAACAATAAAATAAAACAAGGAAAAATAAACTTATTTTTTGAAAAGAAAGACACCTCTCAAAAACCAGTACCGTCTCCAAGTTTGAAGTTTTTTGTTACAAGTTTTTTTTAAAGTGAAGCACATGAAAAGTATAAAATATGAACCCTATTTTCTACTTGACACACACACACACACTGACATTAAAGATGTAAAAATACCTAAACGCGTCTTACACACCAACTTAGCAAGAATAGGCATACTGAGGGGTGACGGTGGCCGTAAGGTTTAATCTTTGACACGGTGTTCATCACTGTAAGGTAAAGGTACCGGGTTCGAATCCAGCGGCCCTGCATTCGAACCCGACATACTTACAAATGGCACCCTTAGTTTTATATGACCTCTGATGTTGCGAACCCTCGTAAAAATATTTGAAAAACACCGATATAGAATTTTTTTGTAATAAACATAACAAAATTTGAGTAAATTCACAGAAAAATAAAATTTAACGTGTACAAAGGAAAAATGAATTCGGCTGAAAATTTGTACACAATTGATAAAGGTCGAGTATGAAAGAAAGACAGAGTACAACAATAGGATCGCTATTTGTTGGGTGTAGTGGCTTTACAATTTTCCAGGATTAAAGGTGAAGTGATATTTTCTTACACGGAACAATCGTTATGATCTTTTAGACGTTGGTAAAATAAAATAATTCAATTTGTAATTTTTCAAGATAAATATTGCTTTAGCTTTTATACCTAAAAATATGCGACATTGCTTTCTCTATCATATTTTCTCACTCCTCCCACTTACTCTCTTTTTCGGGACAGAAATGAATGTATAATTCAATACAACGGCATTTTAACATAACCTTAGGTTTAATATAACTGCCTAACGGACGTAGAAATAAAATAGAAAATTATAAAAAAAAGCAACACTTTTCAAAACATAACAGGTAAACAACAAACAGAACAATAAACATCAGAACAAAGAAATTCACCCACACATATACATGTTCCTCAGAAACAAACCTTCATACCAAAGAATAAGTACGTACAAATAAACACGCCACTGTACTAATCACAAAAATACGTCCAAATGAAAATGATGCACAACCAACACTGAAAACAAAACACAACAATAAACTAATTGAATCACAATGGAGAAGAGTGTACGATACATACATAAATAAATAAAAAAACGAGTTAATCATAAATTACAGAAATAATCTTTACGAAAACTTCAACTAATTGACAAAAAACCCAGAACCAATTTTTGAATTTAATTCATAAGTGAATAAAAGTACTTAACGGACAAATGGCCCAGGCGAGGAAGAAATTGCTTGAAATACTTCTAACACCTAGGGATTCGAAACTCAAAAATAATAGTATGACACAACATACAGAAACATTGGGAAATATAAAAATGAACGGATGGCGTTCTTGGCTCGAGAATTTCCAGGTTCCAAAAACGAAATTAAAATACATTAATCAAAAACAACAAATACTAGGAATAACCGTGCATAAACCAAGCAAAACGGCCACCAAAAGACTGAAAACAGAGATAATACTAGTCAGTAGGAGAGGTCGCCAGAACGGCTCTCAGGATCATAAGAACTACTGTAGCTGGCCCTGGTAGCCCTCAAAGATGAGGTCTTACTAAATTAAGGATAGACCATGCGAGGTTGTTTAGTGTTGCTCGATTAATCCTACCTAGTTGTGGAGTGCAATTCGTTGGCTCCTTATATAGAGCGTTTAGGAATGCCACGCGCTTGAGTACTGCTGCTATTATCTGAGTTTCCTGATCAGAATTTTGGAGGAAACCGTGTTGTTTTATTATATGTAGCAATGATTGCTTTGTGTACCTAGCGGGTGTTGCTAGTGAATCTATTTATTAGCGAGAATGTGTGGTGTGAGAGCATTGATTGCGGGATATTGGGGGATATTGTCCCTCAATTAGGTTATTGGTATAATATGTGTAAAGGGTGATAGTGTAAATGTTGAATATACTCCACAATCCTACTGGCATTTATATACGAGATATATATAATATATAGATAGATTTATATATATGGGATATAAATTTGAGTTAGTCTGGATGTTTTGGGATCTAGTAAATGCATGTGTTGGGCGTTGAATGAACGTAGCTGTGACCAGCATCCAGATCCCAACCCCGGTGGCTGAATGGATAAAACCGAACTCTGCATCAGGGCTGCCAAAACCCGGGGTGGGTTATTTTCGACGCCTGCCTGCAATTAATTGTAAATTACAAATGCTGGAATCGTCGATGTACCGCGCGAACTGATGGGCTTAACTCTTCACATCTATGGAGAAACATGTGCGGATTTGGTCTTTTATAAATCCAATATAAATCCAAATCGAAATGCTACTCAATAGAAATTAATAATACTACTACGAGCTTTATTTGTGTCTAAATTGCACAATAATTTCTTTTTTAGTTCCATAGCCTTTCCTAGACATAGCAGAGCATTTGCGTAGAATATTCTGTTATGTTAAGAACTTAAATTTTCTTGAAGAAGAAGAAATTTGCGGGACATCTTCCAGTAAAATACAATTGAAAAAATAGATCTATTAGCAGATGACCAAAGTCGACCGTTTCTTGAGACTATAACACAACAGAATATTCTACTCTAATGTCTAGGAAAGGCTATGGAACTGGAAAAGACAATGTAGACGTCTGTACCATACCGCTATACGAAGTTATACTACAATAATCAAAACGTTTTTAATGTTCAGGGAAGGTGCGACAGCGTGGTCTTTACATTAAAAAGAATATATAAAACATAAGGATGATTTCAGGTGTTATTATGCATTTCTAAATGTCCATTCGTACCTCGACTATGTTTGCTCTCGAAATCAGCATAGTCTGCTGATTGTTGTTAGTTGTTGAAGCGGCGGTGGGGCACGAGCACGCAGCCTCCCGGTCCCCTCAGGGACTATCGCCCACCAGGAGCTCAGTCTCGTCCCGACCACGTCGTTAACTAGTACCGCGGCCCGTGTCGTTCCAGTCCCGGTAACTCGAAAATACGACTCTCCCTTCGAAATCCGGCGATAATCCGATCGACATGGTTTTAGGTTGGTAGACCCAATTGGATAATTGTTACCCCTGTGAAAAAAACACTTGTGGTCCCGACCTATTGTAATTTTTTAAATTATTTATTTAAAAGTGTGTTGATATAAAAATCTCTTCCTTTTGTGTGTTTTGTTTTTGTGTTGTATACCCGAGGTTATTATATACATTCTTGTGTTGTAAACCAAAAATTATCAAATTTTTGGAGAGGATTTTTTTTAACGTAAGTAAGTTTTACTGTTAATTTTTTCATACTGTGCGTTTTTAGTGGCGCAAATGTGACAGTAGTTAGCATTAACTTCATTTCTCTTTATTGAAAAAAAGCACTATTGGTCACTAAGTGTTTCCCTCATTTCCATCGTACCAGCGTCCTATCCAGCAATAGTCAAGAATGAAATTTAAAAAAAAATGCTCTTATAAAACATTCATTGATTTTAAATTGAAATACTGACCAAGTCCATATCTCTGAAGCAAAAAAACTTAAATAAAAAAAAAAAATAAAAAAACCACTAACATTTGTAATCATTGAAAGTTTTTGCCAAATTGTTAATTGTGAATATGTTGTCTTTATCTATTGATAGTATACATGCATTAGGAATGATATTTTTTATGTGATTGCCGACAAAACCCTGGGCACGCGCCAGCCCATAGCCGCTTCCGGGTTGATCACGACCTCTCTAACTTTTATATAAACTAAGCTTCAATCGATCGTCGCCATTTTGTTTAGAAATTTTAACGCCCTCAAATTAAACATTAGGTCGTTAAATTATTCGGAAATTTTTGCTTATTTAAACAAAAGTCCAGGGACTTGAACTAGTCTTGTAAGAAGAGAGAAAAAATTTTTTTTTCCTATCCTTAAGGAATAATAAATTCTTTAATCCTTTTTGTATCGATTGAAATAGTGTAATTGAATTGATTAATAGATACGGATTGATGTTGATATTTGATATTTTTTGGAACCAACAGCCAACTTTTTGTCTGTTATCTATGAGATTTGTCTTACGATTAAAAAAAAAAAAAAAAAAAAAAAAAAACAACTATAAAGCCTTATTGACCGTAAATGGAATAAATACTTTCATTTTTCGTTATATTCATTGGTAAATGCTGAATGATGTACGTAATAAGAATATTTTTTGGACAGAACACACAATTTTTTGTCCATTATGTATGGGATTTTATTTTTTTATTTTATTTTATAAAACTATACTTATTATTGCCGCCAAATATTTAAAGAAATCTTTTAATTTTTCATTCCATTCGTTTGAAAAATGGTCGTTGAATGGCGTACACGTTCTTTTATTAAATATAATAGTAATACGATTAATTACAAAAATGCCCACAAAAATCATTAATATTCCACTAACACTCTCAACACGACACACGAGAATGACAAATCTATACCCCAAATAAACACTTTGAGCCCTGAAGATGATCTGAGTAAAGATCGAAACATCGGCGCGATAAAGAAAATGTTTCCTAAAACCTACGTCACACCAGACCGCACCTCACGACTTTCGATTTATGTTAATTTTTATAATAAAAAATAATGGCTATAATTCAATTCTTTGCAACAATAGTTTTTTTTTGTATCGACTAAAAAAATATATGCTAATTGGCGAACTCTACCATTGAAAATAATTTTTAACTCACTTCTGTATGAGATTTTATTAAATACTAAAAATTATCTGTCTTATTAGCCAAAATTTATAAAACCTCTCCACTTCACATCCAAATCATTGGAAAAGGGAATGCTGTGTTAGCAAAGATATCGTAATAAATTTTTTTGAATTAATAATTAAGTTTTATGACACGTGATTTAAACATTTTCATACAATAAGTGTTTTATTGGGCCTCGATTAAAGCTTTTATACTATAATTAAGTGTTTTATTGGGCCCAAACACATAAAACTTTTATGTTTTTACTTCTTTCCATTGTGAAAATAAATGCTAAATCCCGTCTGTGCTGTATTATCAAAGATATAATCTCTTTCGGAATCAACACTGAACGTTTTACCGATAATCTATGGAATGTGATTGATGTATTTTTTATGAACCAAAAAGACTATAATTATTAATTTTTAATATTCCATCCATTGAAGGAACGGATGCTGAACCATGTCCCCTTTTTTTATTAAAGATAATATTTTTTTGCAAAGAACACCCAACTTATTGCTCATAAATTATTTGTCAATAATAAAACTAAACTGAAATACATAAAATTCTTTACTTTTTCAATCTAAACATTGGAGAAAAAACTCTTTTAATTTTGGAAACACTCAAATCTTTGTATATAATCTATGGGATTTCAATGTTGGATTCTTATAATAAAAGTGAATTCTCTTATTGAACCTAAATATAAAAAAATCTTTATTTTTCATTCAGTAGATTGGAAAAATGAATTTTAAATGGAGAAGTATAGATTGTTTATTAAAAACATGACATTTCTTAAATCAGCAGTCCACTCTTTATATTTTTTGTAATAAAACTAGAAAGCCGAACTTTAAAAATGAATTTTATTTTATCATTGACAATATAAATCCTGGTATACACTGTATTCTTATAGTTAATATATTTTGGAACCAACAGTCAATCTTTTGCCTATTATCTATTAGATTTAATTTAGATTTTTTTAAATAATAAGACTGAAGTGTCTTTTTTAACCAAAATTTAGAAAATTATTTTTTTTTTAATTCTATCTATTGAATAGACTAGTATCTACTAATTATTAAAACCATTTTGGAACCAGCAGTCAAGGTGTTGTATATAATCTACGGGTTTTGATTTATTTTTATGGTAAAACTAAACTGACTGTACCCAAATTTCTAAATTCTTTTATATCACCCGTTGAAAAAGGCTGAATATTGTTTGCGCTGTAGTTTTAAAGGTCATAATATTTTCTGGAACTAAACCACTTTTTTCTTATAATATAAAGGATTTAATTTTTTTATGGTAAAACTGAACTGTCTTATTAAATCAGAAATTAGAAAAAAATGGTTGCTGAAGGGTGTATGAGTTTTATTATTTATGGCAGGATACGTTTGGAATAAACACTCAACTTTTTGTCGGGGATGGGATTTGATTTATGATTTTTTTTTCATGGCAATGCGAAACTGCTTTACTGAACCCAAATTCTAAAATATTGTTTTATTTTTCATTTTCATCATTAGAAAAATGTTGCTGAATGGTGTCCGCATTTTATTATTATTGTTAATAATATTTTTTTTTTTAACATTTGACTTGTCCATAATCTATCGGATTTGATGTTTCAGATTGAAAATAAATACTAAAATTTTTACCTCATCCTTTGAAAAAATGTAGGCTTAATCGGGTAGGTGATATTTTTAAAAACAAGAGGTAATTTTGATTTATAGTTTTCGTGTTCAAAGTGTAAGGGTGTTTGAATAATAAGAATTTGACATTTCAGTATTTTTTATTTATCATTGTTTGATTGAATCATTAAGGTATTTGTTTTTATTGTTATATTTGTAAACCGTATAGATTTTATCCTGTCGGACAAACTTATGTTACTAGTGTTATATGATTAATGGTGATAAAGTATTATTACGTGTAAAATGTGATGATTTTCCTTGTAAGCAATAGCTTTTATACCTCAATTTTTGTTAGTTTTAGTCAAATTACACAGACGGCTTCCTGTCCGTGTCACGGCCGATAATCTAAAGGCAATCATGTTGTGAAAAATTGATAGCGATCACGATAATGCGTGCCACGTTTTTTTTCCTCCGGCACACCGAGTATAGTAATTTGAACTGTGTTAAATAATACAGAAAAAATCACTGGGTCTTTTCTCCAATGGAAAAAGATAGCTGGATTTTCCTCTCGTACGTTCACACGGCGTTTATGAACTTTTTTTATATTTAGGAAACAAATTCAACGAGGATTTTCTATAAATCACTTCCTTTCCATAAATCCGATTTCCACCGGTTCGAAAACTTTCCCCTTGACCAAAAACCTCTTAGAAAGGAAAGAAAGGAAACGTATTTTTTATTGTCAGCAGTTTGATCAATACTGATCATCCCTGGGTGCTGATGTCTTTGCTTTTCTTTGAGCTCAGCAAGGTTCGTACTTTGTTTTGATTTTTCCCCATTTCAAACCCGAATTAGTATTACTTTCAAACTTTTTATTTGTTATTTTTCAAGGGGTTTGAGGATCGTATTTAATTCGTATTCAGATTTTTGTGGCGCAACATTTTGAAAATGATGGAATATTCCACTGTGGTCTCAAGAAAATGAAGTAACCATTTTGTAAAAATAATTTATAAACATGCAATAGTATATATAAACTAAACAAATAAGTTACAAAACTAGGGATTTTGGGTAAAATCTAAAAACTAAAGGGTAAACAATATTCTAAACATTGAGATTTAACAAAAAAATAATTTTAAAAGGCAGAACAATAAACAAAACGAATGCTTTTTGTTACCTGGAAATAACATGTACGTCTCGTACATTATCAAAATCTGCCAATAATTATGCCATAGGATTAAATAGTTTTTACGAGAAGTTTTTTACATTACAATTTTTGTGGATAAACTAAAGAAAAGTTTACGAAAAGGGAGATTATGTAGAAAAAACATTATAAAATATTCCATAAATTGACTGGCATTTAGTTACGAAATAATGAACAAGACATCAATCAAAAAATAACACTAGAAAAAATAGGTATTTTGAATAGTACCGACTAATAAAATTCATTTAAACTTTTTTTACAAGAATGGTCTTCAGTTTAGTCGTTTACAACATCTTATGCAGTGGGATTGAACAGTTTTTGGTGGGAAAGGTCTTTTGACCACTTCTTTCTTTCCGAAGGGCTTTAGTAAGTTTAATTCATTTCTTTCTCCCATAAAATCATAAAATACATAAAACACTTTAGTCAGGATTTGATTGCGATCGATCATATGTACACGTGTAGGCAACATAAAAACAATTCACTTATTTTCCAGAGGTTTTTCATCTTTTCTGTCCTTCCTTCTGATGCCAAAACGACTAAAAATGGATATAAAAGATTAAATCCTTAATAAATCTGACTATAAACATTCTTCAGAAACATATATAAAACAAAGAAATAAGTACACAAATAGATTTTTATTTACAGTTTTGAACTTGTACAATATTTTTGTTAAATCAAACAAATGTTTCTCATTGGTTCTGTACCAGTCTATGTTTAAAATAATTTAGAAACGTTATAACAAGAAAAAGCATTAAAATATTTTTAAATGAAAAATTATGAGAACTTAAATCGTTATTGAGTCCAACCTTTGCCCCAGGGCTGCACAGTTTCAAAAGCTTCGTTATTCTCACCCAACAACGTTAACATTCACCAAATAACAATTTTATATTATTTTCATTTACGTAAGGTTTTGTGATTATAAAATAAAGAAAAACTATTTACATTAGGTGTTCGGCTGAGTTCGACTGCAGGAAAGTAATTGAATTAATAGATTAAAAAACTATTAAAAAGGTTTTCTGCATTAGTAAACCTGTCAAAACATAATAAACGAGGTCCTATAGGATAACCACATTGATTAAAATCGAGTGGTAATTTCCATAGATCTATTTAGCATTGATGATCCAGAGCTAAGTGCTTAGTTTTGTTAAAGTGTTATTAAGTTGATTTCGTAAAATTTTATTGTTTTATTTGCCTTAATTGAAGTGTTTACTTTCATTCGTATTACAAATAAAATAATAAAATTTTTAAATATAAACAAAAGTTTAATAAATTATATAGGGATTCTTACAATATTTTACTTGGCAATCTTTTCCTTGCAATAACTAAAGCTGATAATTACTAATCCCTTGAAACAACAAACCTTACTGAATGTTTTATTACAAATCCAATCAACTCTTTTTAAAACGCAAAAGAAACACGAAAAATACATACATATTGAAATTCCGTTGCCTACATCTCATCGACCAAATCATATCCCCATGCCGATTTAATTAAAAGTTTCAATTCAATTCAAGAATTTTGATGAAAAAAATAGGATTGGTGTATGCTTTTCGAAAAATGAAATTGATCCTAATTTAAAATCATTTAACTGACAAGTAAACACAAAGAAACATACGTCAATGGTGAAAGCGGCTCAACGAAAATTATTTAAACACTCACAGAAATTTCATAAAAATGCTCACTAGAATGAACAAAAGCTTTGCATTTGTTAAACCACAAAAATAAAAATTAATTGTCATAAAAACATTACAAAGACGACAAAAGAAAATGAACATACAAATGACTCAACTTTAGCTATCTATCTGCATACTCAAAAACATCATGGGTTCAATATTGAAATGATTGTATTTACTTTAAAAATTGTGTTTATTACAAAAAGAAAACCTTTATTCGACGATGCAAATTTGAATTTTATGTCCCCAAAAAGTGTTACAGCCTTCTGACTAGTTGCCAGCCATTTCATCACATTTCTTTGTTTCTAAAGTGACGATTTTTCGGAACCCTCCCAGAAAATCATAATGTTCATTGCATAAAAATTACAATAAAACTATTGTTTTATAAATAAATAGATAAACGCGAGTAAACGTATAACGTAACATGTAAAAAATATAAAAATAAATGATATTAACCGGACTACCGACATGAGAAAATTTAAAGGTGAAAAAATTCTTGTAATTGTTATTTAATCATTTTCTGTAAAATGCTTTGAAATAACTTACTAACTGATTCCAGTCTGGTCAGTTTAACCAGTTTAAATCTTTCTAGCGATCATAACTTTTTGCCGGGTGATAAGGGACAAGAGGTTATTACACCGAACGTCGTAGAAATGATTTGAGTTAGAGTGAGTATGGCAATTCAGTTTTTTCAAAAAATATTTGTATTCACAGAAGTTTGCGCAGCTTGACAGTTTCGTTCGGAAATAGGTAGAGAAATTTTGACTCATATAGGTTCAAGTCGTAACCAGGTAACGGCTATTCATCTGCTGTACAAACAGGAAAATTAGGTCATGGTGCAATATGCAGGTTGAAGGTCCACCAGCACTATTTCCATCCGGAGGAATTGCTTTGATCTCCTTTACAGCATTATATAACATAGTCTATGATTAAATATGTTTAGTTCAGCTTTCAACGAAGATTTGATAACGATTCGAGCTTTCGATCGATTTGATCCTGGAACAGTGAATAAGTAGCCTTTTCTCCTCGGTAGGTAGTTTAGCAGTATACCCCTCACTGCATGGCCACTTTTTTTGTCCCTCTTCCGTCGTACAGATCGTACACATTATTTTAAATTAAGGTCATCATGTCATCTTTATTTTCTTTCTAAATAAAAATGATCGAAATTCAAGCTAGTGGCGGACTTCAGTGTTTCTTTATTAATAACTATATTGTATCTTATTCCTAACTTGGAAAACCAATTGCGTTAATCTGCGAATGGCTTAATTTAAAGCATTCCTTACGCAATCGAGATGTTAGCGCGCTGTGTGTCAAACAGCGGATGGTGATTTTGATGTAGTACAGCGTATTTTTTGAAAGTAGAAAGCTTTTCAATAAATATTTGTTTACTTTCTTTATTAATGTATTATTCTGTGAAGATGAGAGCGAGGTGGAGTGGAAAGCCTCTACATCAACGCTCAGGCGGAGCTCTCATTTTGAGACTCGGCCATCCGGTAAGAGCTCTATATAGCTTAGATACGGACGTTAAATAACCTCCGGTCATTCTATGGCCAAGAATCCGGAACGAAATATTTATTGTGTTATTTAAATAGGCCAAGGTAAAAATCTCATATCTAAAGAATCCAGCCTTGTTTTACCATGTTGGTTCATCTTAAGAATGGTTATACCTAAATATTTGTAGTTGTTAACACAGTCCATTTTTTATTCATTTAAAGCACCATTTTTTCTTTAGGCTTCCACCCTTTGTCGACAGAACATGAGATGTGATTTTCGAAGATATACGTTGTTCCATTTTCCATAGTACAGTCCATTCAGCTACTAGGACATAGGCGTAGAATCAGCACTGTCATCCACGTACGTAACGATTTTTATCTTAATGGTCATTCTCTTGGTCGTTCAGAAAAATAGAGAATAGCACCGTACTAAGATACTAAGACTAAGCTTTGCAAATGCCATCTTTTAAACAACCAACAAACTTTTTTAACGCAGTACAAAATAACCAGCAAAAACTTTGCATCAATCTGCTTACAGTCCAGACGTTTCCCCTTGCGAATTATATTTCGAACCAATGCGATATATTTTACAAACATCTGCTAAACTAAATTTTACTTTTAGTATTTCCATCAAATCCTTGCTCTAAAATAGCTATTCAAAGATGGTGCAAATCGAATGTCAGGGTTTTAAGCTCGGAGGCAGAGAATTGTTTGTTTTAATTTCCCTCGGTACTTCCTTTGCCAAACAGGTAATTTTTGTATTGTACCATTTTTCTATGAGTCCAGATGTATGAGTACACAGTGCGGATAACTGTGGTCTTGTTGCACATAATTTAGTTCGGTGGATTTTTTTTTCATGTACACTATTTAACTGTTTAATTATACATTTAAAAAAATTAAATATGTTTATTGTTATATATAATTGGACTTTAAATTGCGTACCTGGTGGCACTGGCTTTTTTTTATCTTATTGAAGTTATAATCCTGATTTCACCTTTTCCGATATTTTTACAAACTAGTACTTTTAATTTTATTTTTAGTATTTTCACTAAATCCAAACGCTGGCCGAAAAACATCTGTTCAAGTTCAGGGTTATAAGAAGGGTATTATAAGGGGCAGGTTATTATTAATTGTTTTTAATTTCCACCAGTATGCTGGGTTGGCATCCTGGATTTCGTTTTCATGCTCAGCGCTAATACCTTAATACCTATAATACGTTCGAATAACATAACAAATTCGAAGTGTGAAATATCAACCAGGAATCATTATGTTCAAATTGAACATCATTTCTCAATGTTTGCTGTTGAGGTTAATATGTGCGGATTACATAATGTATTTATACACACAGTGACAAATCCTTATCACATGATGACCGGATTTACCCAGTGAATATATTTTCTAAGACCATTTACGTTTCAAATGATAATCTATAATCCGTTAGCTCTGGCTTGCAAATCCTGGGTACAATTATCGCGTAATTGACCACTAAAGGGAGAACATATCTATATTCGTAATGCAAGCATTGATCAGACAATTAACGCAATTAAATAACGATATTAATTATTTCCTATATAAAATACACAACGGTAGAGTTGAATAAAACATGAGGCATTGTATAAAATTAATAGAAATTATTTAACAAAAAGAGTCGAATAAAGCTTCATTATTTGTCTAGGACTTAATCATGTTTTACATACACAAGGACTTTTGTAACGACCTGACAAAGCGTTTGTCGATTGCAGGCAACTCTTACAAAGTCTACATATAATGAAAGTGTGTGAGTTTCACTGTTATTCCACTGCGCGTTTCAACATTGACATTAGTCTGATTGTTTTATATGTCAGATGAAACAGAAGAAGGATTTTAATTTGGAGTAAGGGTTTGCTTTTTATTATTAAATTATATTAATAAATAAAGTTTTAGCATATCGTTTATGAAAAGTTCCTGATGATTAGAAAAATAGATTATTTCCTTCAATAAAACGATTAATTGTTAGACAGATTCCAATAATAATTAAATACTAGACTATTCCAATGCTATATATAGGTTTTTCATCTCTTTCTCCCTTCATCTTTCTTATTTCTCTCACTCTTTCTTTTTCTTTTTCTCTCACACACATATTCTTCTTTACTTCATTTTCGGCAGAACCTACAGTCTTCTTCGGAAGAAATGCGTATTAATACTAAAAATCCATTGAGTAGGTAAAGGTAAAGAGTACTGAAAAACAGTTGAGACCGTTTAATGATGAACATTGAGAAATAAAATTTGTCTTTGCCAGTTATAATAGATGTTATCCTGTGTTGTTTCTTTGGGCTCAATCTAACTTTTTGTGACGGTACAGGAGTTCATTAGTGGTGCTCCAAAACTCACGGAAGACTTTATGAGTCCTTTGTCAACTTGCAGTTAGACAAAAATCGAAGGGATTTCCTAAGAATGATTTAGCCTCTCTTCACATAGGTACATCGCTGAGAAAAATTATTCAAGTACAATTCACTAATTTCGTGGTCCGCTTGACCAATTAATATATTATAATTAATTATGGTTTTTAGTTGAGATAATAAAGTCAATGGCACGAGCGGGATTCGAACCCTCGATCTTCGGCTTGATACACCGCTGCTCTGCCACTTGAGCTATCGCGACCTCGATCCACCCGGACACTTCCGTCCCATCTCAACCCACCTTTTGAATTTTCCCTCCTTTTTGCCATTTTTAAATGTCGTTTAATCGGATTGGATTCTCGTCGACAAAGTTAAACTACAATGTTTTAGAATGTTTTCCGGTATTATGGAAGAATGGGTCAATTTGGTATATCGATGGGTAAGAAGTAAATATCGTTTAAGAATGAGTTTTTAGGATTCGATATTTCCATCATTGCCCGTCTAATTAGTTTACGGTTGTGTGGTTTACATTTAATATTCTCATTCGGCCTGTTGTCTTCGTGTGTGGTGTTCCGTTAGATAATAACATCATTCGTGGTAATTCCGGTTAGGTAGAGAGGGAGATAGAAGAAAGGAGCCATCTCCCGGATATAACGGCCAACGGGGGTGGGATTGTAATTAACGCCGGCAAAGGAAGCATTGTAGAGCCGCTGCTGCGTATTGCTGCCGGCTAATACGCCTGGAACATTAACGTCAGGACCCGTTTTCGCGCCAGGTCTGATTTAATTATCAATTCGGACCTTTCGGGCTTTGTAGGATTACAGGCAAGGATCATCTCCCCGGCCCGATAGTTGTTCGTAGGCCGATGGGAAATGTATGCCGTTAATAAACGGAGTTTGATATTCATGAGGAGCGGCATCATCCCAGTGTTCGCACCAGGATCAACGGTTTACATCTCGAAATACTAAAAAATAATAAACTACCGGCTACATGGAAATAACGCCATAAACAACGACGTACGTGTACCTTTTTGATTAAAAAATACTCTTCTTTCTTTGAATAACATAAAAAACGGAATAATGTAGATTGTCAAACAATAATCTACTTTTTTTAAATATCCACAAAACTTTATTTTATTTACTACACCTGCGAAAAACTAATGTTATAAAAAAACTGACAGCTTACAACTATAACAAATTGTTGAACAATATACGGATAAGGACCAGTCAAAACGGCAAAGAGAAAAAATATGAGCTCAATTGTATCTTCACTTCTATCATCCACCATGAGATGGATAGAGAGAAACACACACACACACATATATATATATATATATATATA
>CM077109.1:22272492-22295621 GCA_039619505.1 Cimex hemipterus | reverse complement strand
GGAGAAAGAGAGAGAGAGAGAGAGAAAGGGGGGAGAGAGAGAGGGGGGGGAGAGAGGGAGAGAGAAATGAATGGAGACAATAGAAAATCAAATTAATGGAGCAGAAAGAAGAGAAACAAAAAAGAAGAGAGATAGTTAAAAAATGAACAGAAGGAATGAAATCGTACTGCGTTAGTTTCTTTTACGAGGGTTCGCAACAGCAGAGTCCATATAAACCCTCAGGGTGCTGGTGTTTTTGAAAAAAACAAAAAAAACAACGCATTTGTAAGTATGTCGGATGTAAGTATCCAGCGGCCCTGCATTCGAACCCGCGACCTTTACCTTACATTGATGAGCGCCGTGTCAAAGACTGAACCTTGCGGCCACCGACGCATCCAATTAGTGTATTTCAAAAAATAAACATCATATTTCGAACATGTTTAAAACATATATTTATAAAACCCGTTTCGAATTAAGTAAAAAGTAGTACGATTTCAGTTCCCTATTTTTATCCATTTGAAAGAATATTATTACAAGGAGAAAGGAAAATATTAAAGATTCGTGTAAAGTATAAATGTGCTTTCATCTCTTTAAAAAAATTAACCCCTTCTTCATTTATTCCAACTCATTAATTATTACATATTTAAATTTTAAGGTTTAGGACGTCATTACTGTCTAATTTGATTTCTTACTAGTGAAATTGTATAAAAACCATGAGTAACCTTTTTACATCTTACTACATAAAAAGTAGGAAGTAAGAAGTGATATTTCAATGGACTAAATTAAAAAATATATGTTTATACTCAATGACAAATTGTGTTATTTTCGTGCATGCTTTCATTTTTGAAAATATTGGTATGGCGTTTTGATAAATTATTACTTATAACGTCTAATGTGTTGAGACCATAAAAGTGAGACAAATTTGATTTCAAAAATATATTTCAAAAATTTACCGATTTTGACTATAGATGTAAGGATAAACTCAGTAAGTAAAAAAAAAAAAACCTTATTTGACACAATACAATAATTGAGTTAAACGCGTACAAAAGCGTGGAAAACTAACTACTCATTAAGTTGAAAAGCTTGCTATTATTCATTTATTAAATTAAAAAGCCTGTTAAGCTACGTTGCGGTATGAATTTTTTTCAATCGATAATATTATCAACTTTATAAAATGTTAATTAAAGTTGTGCATTTAATTTAGGGGTGTATTGTACTCGATGAACGGTACGACACCTACCCAGCGAAATGTGAAAGTGCAATAACGTTATGACGTACTATAGCGGTGTCACTTTGTTGACACAAAATTTACATTACATTAAAAATGTTGTTATCCATTATTTTGCATGTATATTACGGTTTATCTCAGTAAATTTTGTTTCTGTTTAGGATAAGAAAAATACACTAATGCGCCGATTCCATAAAATTAAATTTGGTGATTACACGCATTAAAAGTTACAAAAACGCTATCAATTATATAGATCAAGAAAATATGATTTTGAAGAAAAAGTATTTCGAATTCTTTTAAGTAGTCTTCTTTTTCTCTATTTTCGTATTATTTTTGTTACTTTGTTATTTCATCTCTCTTTCCCTTTCTCTCTCCGTCATCTCTCTCTCTCTCTCTCTCTCTCTCTCTCTCTCTCTCTCTTTCACTCTCCTTCTGATATATATACATATAGATAGATAATTATATACATATGTATATATAAGAAACGCCCTTGTATATTTTATGTATGTATCTGTATTATCATTAGTTAATTAATCACACAGTAAATTAATAATTTGTTTGTGAGATGTAGTTTTCCATCTTTATCAACATTTTGGCCTATATCCTTATTTTTTTGGCGGAAAAATACCGCAAAAATTCCTAGAATTGGCGTATGTTATAAATAAAATGTTACTAACCCTTTTTAAACGAGGAGGTCTACAGAAATAGCCGCTTCGAACTGGAACGTGTTCAAATAAACGAAGCATTTTTCAGCATTCCTGTTTGTTTTAATTTTTTTAATCACCTCTTTTCGGAATATTATTTACAACCCCTTTAGACCAATACGGTTTGAATAACAGCATAAAAATAACACGATCACATCAAAAAATAATTATACTTACTGTCCGAATCTAACTGCCAGATTGGAATTCTATAGAGATGTAATAATAAAGATGGATGTTCTCATGAAAGGTGCAAAGGATTGGCAAAACATGCGCATACATCGGCGGTGCGAAAGGGTGATTCTGAAATGAAAGAACGTTGAAAAGAAAGGAGAATCTAATAGGAAAGAATTGGCATGAAGAATAAAAATGACTTCAAACAGTGTTATTAGGGTGCAATTTTAAGCAATCTTTTTACCAACTTATCTTACGGAATTTCTAACGCAATTGACAACTTTAAATTAGATATACATAGTTGAACTTTAACTTTTAAGCGCCCATGGCGTTCGAGAGTTCTTCGTCTAACATTGTCACGTCTCATGAATATCGACCCAGTTCCTCTAGATAAGAAGAATTTAGAAACCTTATGTCTTTTGCGTGATTATGTTTCTCTAATTTAACACAAGCCATGTTTCCATCTATCCTTTTAATTTGCAAACTTTCCCGGCTTAATTCCCAAACCGGGGTGATATTTGTAAGAAAATACCACTTCAACTTGACTCAGATCTGTCCAGATAAAGGTAAAAGATCTCATTCCTCTTCCAAAACGGAAATTCTTTATGTTTTAAGCCACAAAATGTAGCAATTTTAGCTCATTTTCATATATAATCTTGCGAATTTTTAATAACACTTTTTAAAGTCATAAAGAAGGGGATATATCCTTGGAAAGGTTGATGGAACTGACAATAACCGGTATTTCGTAATATAAGCTGAATTGAAAAACTCAATATAAGAGAATAAATAATTGTGCGGAAACTCAAAAGAATATTGTTCGAACCTCTGGCCGCGTTAGTGATTTTATTGAACATTACATTTTGTAAGTCATTATATATTAACGCCCAATAAGGAAAAATGAAGCTCAGCCAGAAATTAAGAATGTATAGGCTGTGAGTGTGAATAGCGACGTTGAAAGAAATAAAGTTGATTAGAGAGGACATAGATAGAAGAAGAAGTATTAAAAATATATATAGGATATCATAGCCAGAAAAGATTAAATTATTGGTAAAAATGCGGTGAATTGTTTTTACTACATTAGCATCAAATTAATCAGATACCAATAAAAAATCAAATAAATATCATTGTCACAGTTGATCGGAAGAGTCGTGCCGTAATATGGTCGTTATTCATTCTTATCCAAGTAAGATTGCTTTGAATCGTATCCGAAAATCGAACGATGGAAGATTGTCTCGACTGGACCGTTCATAATTACAAATTTTCGTAAAATTTTGTTTAAAATTGCTTGTGAAAGGCTTTCCTATTACAGTTTGACTTTTTGAGATATTGTTTTGATTTGTAGGTTCTTATAGGGTTTTAAACGAATGTTCATTTAATTTTATTAATAATCATAATATTGTTGATTTATTTCCTCGGGTCACTCATGAGTTCCTTCGGGTAGAAAATATTTCCAATCGGTATTTTCAAAAGGGCCGGGGATCTCGCGAGCAAAACAAACAAGTCATAAATTCTCGCATCCGAGGCCCCTAATTTAAATTTACAGTTAATCCCCTCTGATCAAAGGAGGTCGTGAACGTCGGATCTTCTGGGATTTCGAATCGCCGGGGTACCGATGCCCATCTTCCCCAAGATGCCATCATCCCGAGGTAATAATCCCCCTAAACTCGCCTAATGGCCGTTTGGCCGTTTCACCGCCGGCCCACGCCCGATTCGGGTATCGGAATAAAAAGTGAATGGACCCTTTGCCAGGGAGTGGTCACAGCTGGGATTCGGGAGTACAACGACCTTGATCCTCCGCTGACTCATGATCATAATCATCGACATCATCATAAGTCACGTGACGGCAGTCAAGGTCCCACGGGACGGCAACGAAGTTACTCACCTGGATGTATATTTCGGGACTGTTGTCTTTCTTTTATCTCTTCACCGCTACTATTTAAACAAGGTCTCTGAGTTCCTTTGATATTACTTGGCTAGAATAATTCCCCGAAAAACGTTAGCTAAATATAAATTTCTTCAATTTAAACATGAAAATGAAAGTATCGCGGGTGAAAAACCTCAGTTAAACAATATACTTAGACTGTCGTGACCAGACATGAAGAGATGAGGTATTTTTTCAATGGCCAATGATTAATCATTATGTCACTATTTTTATGCTACTACTCGCTGATTTTTGGCCTCAAGTCTCAAATCTGATCAACTTGTATCCTACAAATGTTGGACAAAATATATTTATATTATGAAATATATTTTTAAAAAGTAGTAACCGGAAGCATCAGGTTGTACCAATTAGATTTTGGCCACTGTTAACATCTTGAGGAAATGAGGGTTTTTTTCACTTTGAGCTCGTTCCAGGTGCTTATTAAATCCAAGCAGCACACGTCCTATCCCTTGCCAGCGATGTTATGCGAAAATACGTTTTCAAGAAAACTAGTATTTCCAGGACTCCTTTTGCCAAATTTCAAAACCTTACAAAAAATGAGCAATTACTAAATAGATAAAGTTAAAGAATCATACTTGGTGGTACCATGTTCTAGGATATAAAGAGAAAAAAGCCTGAACTTACTAATATTATTGATAACAATTGGTATGTTTTGGTAGTAATAATACCAGATAAACATTCATATTCAGCAAAATATTTAAGCCATTTGATACTATTAGCTTTCGGATGATAAGTAGCATTTTTCTGTCATAAACTAAAACTATTTTTCACCGAACGAAGCCGTCTAATTACAATCAGAAAAAGCATCAAATGATATTTGAAATTTGAAATTTTTTTTGCATTATTTTATTTGATGTACTTCACTTCATTTTTTTCGCTACTTGCATTGGTCGGGAGAGGCGGACCAGAAAAAAATCCGTCGCTTAATTAAACCCATTTTGTAGAAAATTTGAAATTGCAATTCGGAATTAAACAAAGCTCGGCAATCATTTCTTCAAACTTCATTTATAGAAAACTGATCAAAAATATCTATTGATTATAATTTTAAGGAGGAGTGATACAAGTAATGTACGGTCGTAAATATTTTCAAAGTATACACCTTAGTATTCCGGCGACTCGAAACCTCTTCCCTAGCGTCCTAGGTCAAAACAAATATTTTCATTTAAGCGGTTAAAAACTCAAGTGCTTTAGCAAACAGGTGAAAAAATAACCACAAACAATGCTTAAAAAAACTAAAACAAGAACTTTTATTGAAGATAAAATTTACATTCATTAAATTAACACAAAAGCGATCGCTGGGATCATAAAGCGTGCTTTTAAAGTTTTCAATGTTTCCATTTTTTTTGTATAAAAACGTATATATTATGAAGTAAAGTGATGTATATAGTGTGGTTTTTAAAAGTAGGTGTTCTAACTCACTCCAACAGACGATTAGTTAAACATTTCGTAAAAACGGAGGTACCACACAACAAAGCAGTTTTATCCGTTCCCTACGTACCGTTATTATATTCCAAATTTTATCTTTTTATACACAAAAGTGTAATGTTATATTTGTTCGTCATAAAATAGAATTTTAGGAACATTGACAAAATAACTATTTTTTTCTTTCTCTCCATTGTTTTATTCCTTGTCTATTCTTCTTCTCTTCTTTTCTCTCCCTATCGCTATAATTCTCTGCCTAACGTTTAACCACTTAACTATCAATATTTTTTTCACTCTCTATCTCTCTCCCATTGTAGGTTCCCTTAATCACTCTTTCTCTTATGTTCCCTCATCTTTCTCTTTCTTTCTCTATTTTCCCACAATCGTTGGTTCTCTTCCGTCTCTCCTTTTCTCTCTCTCTTCAGATTTCATTTATATCCTTTTATCTCTCTCTCTTCTTCTCTCTAGATCTTATTTTTCACTAACTTCTCTATAAGGGGGCATCCGTAGCCCAGTGATCGTGAGGCGCTAGACTCTCTACTAGTTGTCCCCGTAGTCGTGGGTTCGATACCCATTGTTGCCTCTGAACTTTTTCTCTGACGACTAAGCGGACCGGTGGCCGCAATAGAAAGAAATTGATACGCAACTCAATATTGGAAGGGGCGGGATCAGATCTCAGTGATCCTGAATTTGGTCCCAACCCCCTTCAAACATGAGTTTCTCCAATGGAAGAACACCGGCACACTCGTGTTGCAAGCCCCTAAAATGGAGCCAGGAATAAAGTACAATAAGCTGAACAGCTGCAGTGCTCAGGGGAACTCCTCCAGTTCCTGGTATCCATTGTTTTAAAAAAAACTACCAAAAAAAAACTTCTCTATAAACATTCCCATTCTTTCTCTTTCCCCTTCACTCCCCATCAATTTTTCTCTTGTCTGATCTGAGACACTGTCTTCTATTCGTTTTCTCTCTCTCTCTCTCTCTCTCTCTCTCTCTCTCTCTCTCTCTCTCCCTTCTGTCCGTTCACATATATCTCTCTTTCTTTCTTTATTTCTCCCCTTATGTACGCAGCCATTGTTTGGTTTTTCTTTCACTCTTTAAAAAAAAATAAATAAATAAAACGCCCAACAAATCCCCCGATTTGCCGTCATATCATTCAATGGTTTCCGAAACGTATCGAACGGGGAACAATGAACGACACCGGATAAATCACAGCTGCCGGCGATTAATCAAAAAGTTATTAAGACCGATGCTCTCTGTTTAGACTGGATAATCGCAATTTGGCAGGGGCCCCGGATTCTTTGACGCTCCTTTTAAACTTGTTACGCCCACGTTCGACTTTCTGCTTTAATAAACCCCCTTTCCTAAACGGGAAGTCTCCCGATGAGGACTCCGTAAAAATTTTTACAGCCGGTTGTTTCAAATTTATAATCATATGCCTTTAAAATAAAAACCGATCGACGATTATACTGGGAGGTCTGTGCACGTAGTTATCACTAAGCATCCGGGATTTTTGTAAAAATAATTTTTCGTCTAAAACTAAGCGGATTCAATAGGTTATTACAGACCATGCGTTACAAATCGATCAGCTAATTCAACGGAGTACTTTTCTACAGGCCATTTGAGTAGACATAGCCAATAAATTTCTCTTCCCAACTAAACAATACATTTTTTATTGTATAATTTTTATAACATGGAAAAAATTTTGTGGGTAGGTAGACTATGAGGACGATGGAATGAATCGGCTATACAAAGCGAACATAGAAAATTTGTTGTTAGGCAATCTTCTCTCATTAAAATTAAGTTTTCGTCTTTGAGCTTAGAGACCAAGCGGACCCAAATGCTGATTAGTGCCCATTTGTTTCGTACAGGTCGTGAGGCAATTTAATGCCGATGACACTTTTGACTGACTTTTTAGAATTCTAGAACGGCAAGGTACATAAAATAAAACTTTATACCGAACAATCGGCACGATAAAAAGCAAAACGTACGTCATAAGTCTGATTTTTTTCTATTGATTTTCTAAAATTGGATAGAAAGTTCGTTATGTGTGTGTATTGAATCGTGTCGAGACAAAGTAGACGGAAAAATGCGAAAAAGTTTAGTTCCAACCTGCCTTTTATCGTGTAAATTCAATTTAAATTATTCCATTCTTTAACACATTTATAAGAAACCTTTTGATTTTAATTCTTAAACAGATCATGGGAGAGAAGGGTTATTGAATTTAGTATGGGGATCGTTTAATATCTGGTGAAGGCAACTTTCGACCTGCAGTTGACGTTTAACCCAGCATAGTATATCGCCTCTCCACTGACATCAATTTCATGGCTTCCTTGAGGAACAATTAAAACCCTGTTAAATAATTTTCTCTTATTTTTTCTTTTACAATTAAACGTTAGGAGATTAAAGATAAAAATAAATTGTATATTTACTAGTGTAATAATGCCCTATAATGCTATTGTAAATTTC
The DNA here is from genome assembly GCA_039619505.1 of Cimex hemipterus. Taxonomy (NCBI): domain Eukaryota; kingdom Metazoa; phylum Arthropoda; class Insecta; order Hemiptera; family Cimicidae; genus Cimex; species Cimex hemipterus. Next base: position 22,287,709 of record CM077109.1, on the reverse strand, counting down.
TTTTAGCCTGTCTTTAAATTATCCTGACTTGGATACCTGTCAACTCTCAGTGTATTTCATTGAGACGAAGCTGATCCAAAAGTATCCAGCTGTGAATTAATGGATGAGCTTTTAAGGCTTGTCAGCTGAGTTGCTCGTTTGAACCTCTTTTGCACTGACAATAACACAAATCATTTTTGAATAATAGCTTTGTAAACGGCTAGATGATTTGTCAACTGTATAAAACATTTATTTTGAGGTTGGACTACTTTAAAAAACTATACAGCAAAGTATTTAAACGAAAACATAGCAAAAGAATTAAAATAAAGAACATAGAACATGTCTCAATATACTTCTATAATTATGAGTTGAGGAGGGGAGACAAAAGTGCTTTTTTAGAAAGCTCTGAAAATTCACAATCACATCGTATCTCGACGAAATCAAGCGTTTTCTGCATATTTTAAAAGATTCGTTCTTTTGAAAGAACTGGGCTTTCATTATTTAAAAAGTGTAGAGCATGCCTCATCCAAAGATAATGTTGAAATATCTCGAAAGATAATTAAAACAGAGACAAATGGCACATCCTAAATGACTTTGCAACTTGCTGTCACGGTCTAGAGGTTCAGATACGACAGTTTGGAAAGTAAACATTCAAATGTTTTCACCTCTTGAATGACAATTGCCTCTTAAAAAGCTGGCCGGCGCAATTCGTCATCGTGTCAGCCCGGTATGGACAGGAGATAAACGACATCTCCTTAGCATAAGCTGCGGTTAGTTACCCGTTTCGACAATACGAGGTCAACATGTCAGCGGGAGTGCTTTTGAAAATTACCTCCGGGAAGAATTTGACCACCCACATGTTCCTTAGGTAATTTTCCCAATTGGCTTGATTTAGAAAGGCTTCTCTTTTTGGCCCGAGGTAGATTTCAAATGGGCAAACACATTCTATTAACCATCATTTCCATACCGCATTTGCATATTAGTTATTTTGCAATTTATATGCATTTTTGTTTCCATTTGTGTTAAAATGAAAATGTAATATAAAATAGGTCACGGCAGTTAAGCTTTTGTTGTAATACAAGACATTTTAGAAGGATTTTCTTCTCATTTTGGAATAAATCTCAATTTTATCCTTGGAAGTTAAAACTCTTGTTCAGCAAAATAACAATATTTCACGGTAGTTATGATCACAATGGATCATTTTCGGCCCGCCTATTCTCGCTGTTGATTTAGAGCCAGAGGTCGCCCTACTTATTTATCAGCCCCCATCATATTTGATCATGTTCGCAAGATGCTTGAATTTAAAACCGTCTTTCTTTAGAGTTGTAATTATATGCGTAACCTGTTAAAAATTTGTATAATCAACCCAACTTTAGTCGACAGAAGAAAGCAATGTCCAGTTTTTTCTTAGCAAAAACACAACAATAAATCGTTGATAAATGTTAACACAAAATTTTGATTATTACGTAAAAAAGTTATTGAGGGATGACGAGAATAAGCGCACGGAAGAAGAAAATTATTCGAGATTGTCGTAGTGGTGGGTTTTTATTATGACAATAACTGATAATTTCTGGTCCTCTTATTTGCGCTGCCCTGTTGGAGATTGGAAGAAAGTGCTTATTGTAAATTGTTATTAAGCAATTTTCAGTCTGAATGGTCTTGGAATCACTTTTTGCAAGGATCTATTTCGAAAAATATTAGAAACCTGTCAAGCGTACTTTCCAATAAATACGCCCTAGGAGACAGGAAAAATATTTTAAATAATTTAAGTACTTTTTTCAAAATATGTTTATTTCTCCTTCGTTGTGAATGTGTTTCAAATTTATCACATCTCTAGATTTTATATCTGGAAGAATAAAATAGTATGCAAGATTATATTAAATGAGATTACACATTTGAAATGTTGTAAAAAGTAAAAGACACTTTTTGTCGAGAAGGCGGAAAATCTATTTTTGAAAAAAAAAAAAAAAAAACAGCATCAAAGAAACTTATTTTTGATAATATAGGTCCAAAAATGTTAGAGACGTTCTGCAAATTTCATGCCATTGAGCCCAAGGAGCGAAAGAAATGACCTAATTTAAGTACAATTTAAAAAAAATGTGTTTTTCTTACCTAGGCTATCCATGTATTTCAAATTTCTTACAATAATCAAATTTCGTATTTTTCTATCTTATCAGTAGAAATACAAAACATTTTTTGCACCTCAAACTACCCCAAGCACACAATGAAACATTAATTCAAAGGGAAAATCTTTTAGCGATACTAGGTCAACAATTTTTAGAAACGTCTCGGAGCTTGCTTGACAATAAGCCTTTGGAACGTAGAACGTTATTTTAAAGTCTCATTTATATAATTCTTTCACTAGAGGAATTATTTTCAAAGATGACAAACTAATAAATAAGTGTTAAATGAGATGAGACAAGTAAAAAAGAAATAAAACAGAAAGACAATCTTTAGAATTGATAAAAGAATTAAATAAAATCAATATACCCAACAACGTGTTTTAGTGTCATTTGACGTTATTAATTTATTCACAAATATCCCCGTTGAAGAATAAACACGTTCTCATAAAACAAAAACTTGTTGAGAATTCTATTAACGGATTTGTAAAAAATGATAAAATAGACCTTTTAAATAATTGCCTACTATCTATTGTAAATTCAATAATAAATTAACAAAATAGGGACTCAATTATTCCCATATTGTCCCGAAATATTAATGGATAATTTCGAAAAAAAACCTTTTCATATCAAACAACAAATTAACTAAATATGTTCATTTTTGGAAACGTTTCTCCAACTAATTAATTCTCTACACCGTAATATAAATTTACATTCGAAATTAACAAAGATGGTTGTTTGAAGTTTTTAGACCAAAAATTGTCCATAATAAAGAACCTAATTGAAATAGACGTATATAGAAAGCCCACTACAGACACTCTGACTCCAGCGGATTCTTCCCACAAAGATTGCTGGTTTCATTTGGCTCGTAGACCATATATTAAAACTCCCATTAACACCGGCTAGCTATAAAAAAATTAAAAACTATTAAATCTATGGAAAAAAAACAGGTATCGAGAAATATTTATTGATAGGTTGCTTGTTAAAAGAATAAAAAAATTAACTTTAAAAGAATCAACAATAGAACTCCGCCCTCCTACCATAAATGAATCATTAGGGTTTCGTTTTGTGCCATACATTCTTAATTATCAGAAAAAGTTAGTAACGTTTTTAAACAAAAAGGTTTTAGAATAGCTTTTAGAAGAACGGGAATTGTTTTTACTTTTATTATAATAATTTAATAACATTAAGGTATTATTCTATTTTTTTATCTTTTATCTTTATTCACTAATTTGTAATTAATTTGTTACAGTATATGCTATTATAATATTTATTTGTGTTAGAATTCCCGCTTTTCGCACGTTCAAATTGAGCGTCATTATAAAACCAGCTCCCCATTGGAACGTCGCGTTGGCGAGGATATCGGTGGTTACACTTGTGCAATTCATGTCTGGGGAGGTGTTTGTAGAAACCCATCAACCTGATGACGAGGTAAAGGGCTCGAAATCCGGATTGTTGCGAAACAACTTAATTTGATTAGGAACCTTATTTAAAAAATATGATAGATAGGACGCATTCCTACTGTGTTTCCGAGATTTTACAAGATGCCGACGATTCATTTTTCTTAGTAAAATAACCTTTTGCCTTACATTAGCGATGAGATATGTCTCTACGCGAATATATTTTAGGGACTTGAAAGAAAAAATATTTTATAGGGAATTACTGTGGAAGTGCGAAGGGGGAAAGCATTATTAGTTACCTGAATTATCAGTGGAGTTACCGTAACCAATCACCAATTAAAAATCTCGATAAACTTTGTTGACATATGACGCTAGTAAGCGCTCTTAACAGTAACCGGTCAATCACCAGTTTATTGAAAGGAAAGTTTCGAACGGTAAATAACAATTCAATCTTACTTGAACACTCGATGAAATATTTATTTGAGTATTTTTCCGATACTAAAAAAGTATTCAATACAGTACTCGATTAGTAAGCACGTCAGTAATGCAGGGCTGCTGGATTCGAACTCGAGACCTTTCCTTTAGAGTGATGAGCGCCATGTCATCGCCAAAACTATTGCAGGGAGAAAAATGAAGATCAAATCAACAAAAATTCATCAAACCTTTGGTTTCACATTTCAGGTTCTCATTTATTTACAAAGGCCAGGTTTTAGTCATTATGTGTAAGTTTTAGTGTTCAAAACAGATGTAAAAGTTTCTATAAAGCGGTGGTGTCGTTTCAAGTTTGAAAAAAGAATGGGAGATATGAAACATTTGTTAGGAAAAAATATATTTTTTAATATCCCAAAATTTTCTATTCAGCAATTTTCGGGCGCCAAAAAACATAAAATCGACTTTATTCTTGCCAAAGAATCATATTTAACCTGCTTTGCAAAAAGAGAAAACGAATCAATTCGGCCTGAAAATTTGTATTAAAAAAAATAAAATACAGTATTTTGTGACGAAGCGACCGAAGTGACGATAAAGCAGTTTATAAGGTTAAAATTTATTTACGGGAGAAACAAAGCCGATATTCATATTTTGCGTTGAAAAAAAAATAAGAATACAAATTTTTAAGAAAATGAAAAAAATGTTTAAACTTTTGCGTTACGAAAGACTCCAGAGTTTTGAAAGTCACAAAAATTTTAATAAATTTAAAACGACATCGCCGATTCAAGGCTCTTTTACGTAAGTTTATAACTATTAAACCTACACTTATTGCACAAACCTTCATGCCTTTCATAAACAAATCAAAACCGGATATGTTATAATGTTAAAGGTTTGTAGTTTTTTCTGGATTTAATTTTTATTTTTCTAACTTACGATAAAAAATACATTCAATAAACCTTGTTAAACCTCGTTTATACAATACAAAAACTATCTGACCTCATTATGTATTGAGTCATGTTTGGTACCTTTTCCGATATAGCTAAATTGAAACTCATTTCTTACCAAGAAACAAAGTTATGGTTATATTATTTGAAATCTCCCCTCAAAAAAAACTATTTGAAATTTGAAAAACCTTAATATAGAAGATGATGGTGGGGAGAAAACCAAATTTAAAATACTTTAAAAACGTCTCTGCCACTTACGACTACTGGAAGAACGCTCGGGTAATATATTTCGTGTAGTGTTTCTAAAAAAAGGTTTTAGTAAACCGAAGTTGTTTTTTTTTTCAAAATAAATTTTTGGCTTTCTCGATAAAAAAGTATATTTATAACGCGTAATATACCTAACGTAATTTAATACGACCCCACATATTAATTACCTTTTCTCTTATAAAATATGCTGATGTATATAATATTAATATCATTGAAATACATGCACAACTAAGGGAGAAAACGATATTTAAATTAATTTTTTTAAAGAAGATAAAATATTTTTTCCTTGAGTTAGGGACAATTGGCAGGAATCGACATTTTAACCTGTTACCACAAAAAGAAAACATCATGAAAATCAGTGGCCCAAAGTTTAAAAATGTTAAATTTATGAAAGAATTGGTGCAACTTTTATCTTTTAATGAAATGTCCAAGACAATCTCATTTACAACATATGCCAAGTTAAAACTATATATGGCTTATTTTTAATGTTGGATGTTGTTTTATGCAATAGACATTTTTTTTACAAATACGGTGGAATTAAGCATCTTTTTTTGTTACTGTTTAAACTCAAAAGAATTTAATTTAAAAATAGTAATTTTTATACAGGTGGGTTACTACTTGAAAAGCACAACGCCCACAGAGATTAAAGCTTTAATCGAGAATTATCCTGGGTTTAGTCTTTGTAAAAAGGAAGAAATATTCGTATTAAATTGGAAGCAAATTTTCTTTTTTGGATTGCCGCTTGCAAACCGACAGAAATTCACTTTGAGTTGACAATTTGGTTTAAAACGTTTATGAAAATTTCTTATGAAATAAAAAACTTGTTGAAAAATATATAAGTTGAAATGCCTTCAAATTTACAAGTAAGTTAAAGACATAACAACCAAAGAAAATATGAAAGCCCAGAAAAGAAATAATTGAGTGTAGAATATGATTTCACTTTTCTTGAGAACGATCTGTTAAAAAAAAAAAAATTGAAAAATTCCAGAGACAATTGGATAATATACAATATACGATACTGAATAGGAATCGTTTCGTTTATTTTAACACAGCGGCCTAAAGCTTGCCTTCTCTCATTACTAATTCAATCAGCGCAAAACTCTTTTAAGTCTGATGAACTTATTTGTTTACAGGTATATATTTCATTCTTAGTTTGGAAGCAAATAAAATAAGCCTGAGCTAAGAAGTAATCAAAAGGAAAACGGGGTTAGAGTTTGTAGGTACGTCAACCTCTCGATTTGTCACAGTTCATGGGTTCGATTTTCTCAGTTACACTTGAAATGCTCTCTACCCAAGATGTAAATAAAAAATGTAATGAGTACTAATAAATCCATAATTGGGGCGATCATATTCAATTAAATGAAACTTTTCAAGTTAATATTTTGTAATAATGTATTAAGAACAATTGAGGATACTGATTCACATAAAAGCACCATTAAACGAGTCATTTAGTTCCCCATATTACTGTAAGCCGGGGCTTGTAATGAAATATTTCGCCACGTGCTTCAGAAAATATATCCATCAAAAATTATCCCCTAGAGAGGCTACGAGTAGAATTGTGGTAAACGCTTCAAAATCTCACCGATTTTCCCTTCATCAATCTTCTCTTGCGGTGAAAAATTATATGTATTTCAACAACCCATACACGGTAGAGCAACAAGCAGCACAAAGATAAACATATCACGATAGTTGAAATTTCGCTTTGGTCGAAGTGCACGAGTAGGCCCTGGAAAAGGTTTGCAGGAACGGTAAAAATGATTGTGTTAGATAGTTGGGGGAAGTGTGCCGTGTACATGGTGAAAAGGTTCTCCTTTGAGGATCACGAGGGAGGACAGAATGGATCAAAGAGTAGGGGGGGGGTTACGAGGAAGATAGGATCAGATAGATACGATTTTAGAATGAGGTATTATGTTGTCGAAAGGAATGGAAAGATTTGAGCTTTGACAGTACACCTGTTGCAGGACGAGTTTGACCCCCCTGGTTGACGTCTAGGACTTCAGGGTAGAATTTTACGCTTAAGGGATGTTTTGCTGAATGATGAAATTGTTGAGTTGTGGAGTAGTAATTTCGGGAATCAAGTTGGTTTTGGATGAATAGGATAGCTTTTCAGGAGGACATAGTATACACACTGGATATAACGAGGAAACTCAATTGGTTTCTTAGACTCTTCGATCATAAGGATGGAAGAGAATTCCACGGGAAGGACAGCATTATGAATGGTTATTAATTATTATTATTATTATTATTATTATTATAATCGCCTTGCCAGGAAGCTGAAGTAATAATTTGAAGGATGTTAGTCCGGATTCTTCTTTCTAGAATAGTCCAAATGACATTTTTTTTAATAGGTGTGGAGGTTTTCGGTTGAAGTGAAAAAAGGAGAGGTTATTTTGTTCCAGTGGGAAGTATGTTGTGTGTCATGTGTGTCGGGGTGTGTAGTGAATTGCAAGTTTTCTGGCGAATACTTATATTTCGCCGTCGGTTGACCCAGGTAGTCATTGGGACGAATATTCGTTGAAAATAATACTTGTCGCCGACTTCCCTAGCGAATTTTCATTGTTTATTGATGACTGTGACTGCCTGGACTGTTGCTTTACTATAAAATACAAAGAAAAATAAAACGCACAGCCATTTTGTGGGAAAATGTAAAAAAAGTCTTGTATTTTTAGGACTGTATACAATTATTAATCACAGGTAAAATAACTAATTTTGTCAAGAAAATCTTGCAACTTTTCCAAAAGTCTTTTCCCTCTGGGACAAGTAAAAAGTAAACCTTTGACGCTACCTAATGAAAACATGAAAATATAGTCAACACATAGTTTTAATATTTCTTGCGGTGCTTGAACCTGAATGTGCTTGTTCCTATGTCTGTACTTTTACATGTATATTTTAAATTATTTTACTTATCAAAGAAATTGATAAATCCGTTTGGTTGTGTTGAATTTTGTTGAAATAGTTTTTTTGAAAGTATTTGTCATTAATTAAAATATTTTTCCATTTTAAAAAAGGATGTTGTATTTGGGATTAGTCATAATTGTCAATGAATCGCCTTAAGTGCGCTTTTCCTTTTTTCCCCTGCAAGACGAAAAGAAAATCCTTTTATTAAAACTTCTTCGACTACAAAAACCGAGAAACCAACCGGCCGACAAATGACAAAGGAAAAGATTGCGCTTGGCAAAAAAAGACAAAGCTGGAGTGAGGGTGGAAAAAAGAAACGGGTTTAATACAGGCGAGACCACCCGTGGGTGGAGATGTTTTAATAAAATTGCCCCTACAATCCGAGGGGTTGAAGGGGAGAAATTCATATTGCCTCTATTAGGGATAAATTCTAAAAGCGCTTACCGCCGCATTAATAGAAAAATAAAACAAGCCGAGGATGTCGTAAAATCGGGGTGTTTTTCTGAACAAAAAGCCCCCTGGAGACGGGAGTGTGAAGGATTTATTCAAATTTAATTTGGCTTAAAATAACCCTCAACTAATGCAGAATTTTCATCGAAATCCCGTTCATAAGAGGTAAAATCCTGCCAAATGGTAATTTTCATACAATTCTGTAAAAAATGTCTTATAACTTAATTTATACTAAATTTAATTACGAAAAAGGACTTCAGCAGATATTTTAAATATATCAGGTATAGAGCGAAACAAATATTTACTTCTTAATTAAAATTGGTTTAATATTTTCATTTCATGAGCAATAATTATAACGATTTATACTTAATCTATATCAAAAATATATCCTTTTATGTCCATAGGTTGGCCGGTAACCTTCCTTTCCGCTATTGTTTTCAGCAAAGAATTAAGCAAAATATTGATATAATAATTTTCTGACTTTTTATTAAACCTTCCTGTTTTTGACATCCGCTAAACATTACTTGTAAAGTTAATTATTGACATTATGAGCAGCTAGGTTATTAGAGCTATTTTCGTTTTCATTTTAATCAACAAACAGAAAGTTTATACATCATTTACTTACTCATGGACCTTTATGAATTTTACTTTTTTATATAGCGGGTTTGATTCACTAACAAAAAATTTAAGTATTTTCATAAAATTGTGTTAGATCCTTTCAGTCTCGCAATAACAGATTTTCTTAAATATTAGCCGTTTATTTTATCTGTTTAACAAAGGATAGATTATAAGGTTTTTCTCATTACTAACCTTTGGTAAACTACTACTGTACTCTAATAATGACAACCTATTGTATATGACCAGTACTTGTTGATAATATGCTATGGATTGATGTTCTAAAAAGGATTGAATCTCTATTATCTCGGTACTGATAAAAAAATGATAATATGCATGAATTTAAGTGTATTAAGTAACATAATTCTCCACTTGGATTCGTTTTACCTCAAACCCTCATTTAAAAAACATAACTGTAAAATCTTCAAGAATTTTTATTATCGCGTTTATGGTTAAAATATAAAATGTAAATTGAGTTCGGTTATTCCGTTAAAAACCAGGCAAAACATAAAATCCAAATGGACTGGGCTAGTTTCTTTCATGAAGGTCAAAAAGCCGCGATTAGCAATTAAGCTTTCTAATTTATTAATCCTGTAGTGCATTTGATATAAGAGCTTTGGCAGTGTCAAACCACCGTTAATTGGATATCACCGGACTTACTGGAAGTACGATTGACTCGGAAAACAGACGTTTCCACCACAAATGACAAGGTTTATCCCTTGTTTGACCTTATGTCAAAACAACGCTGAATAATTGAGCGCAGCGACAACAACAAACCTACCCCACAGCCGGCGCCAAAAATTAAATCTAACAAAAGAAAAAATGATTGGTGATAATAAAACGATATACGTGCTTAAATGGAAAATATATAACCGTACAACTAATTAAAATGTTAATAGAAGAGATGGAGAGAAAGATAGGCTGACAGATAGATACATAAAGAGAGAAACACAGTTAGAATAATAGACTAGATGACAAGTAGAAAGATACACAGATAGAAATATATATAAAAGATACATAGATAGAGAGGGAGAAAGAGAAAGAAAGAATGAGGGAGAGAGAATGAGACTGAATGAAAAAAGTGGAAAAAGGACTTAAGATGTTTTGATCAACAGTATGTATGAGAGAAATTAATGCGGAACTTTGAGAGATAGAGAAACGACGAGAGATGAAAAGGTAATAATATCGAAGTGGGATTGATAGACTCATTGATTGATTGATTCATGTTTTATTTATCGTTAGTGGGCTTTAGTCATCACATTTTTTGACCCCTCTTACTTCCAACCGCTTTGTTAGAAAGAAGTTAAGAATGAGAGAGGATAAATGGTTAGGGAAGTTAAAGTGAGTAATGTACATTTCCTTTTTTGTAACTGATGGTTTTACTCACAGATTTGTTGTTTACAATTATTCGAATTTCAAGCATTAAACGCTCATCAGGTAAAGGAGTTACGCAAACGTCTTTTTATTTGTTCTAATAAAAATAATTCTAATAATTATAATTGTTCTAAATAATTCTTCTAATCAAACTAGTGATTAAGTTTTATGTCAAATATTATTTAGGTATGTTTAAAATAGGCAGTAAATCAAAATCTGTTATATTATTTATGCATTTATCCCCCTATGTAATTCTACATATTTTAAAATCAAGTTTCTTAACCGATCTAGTTCCCTAGTTTTGTTGAAATCGTGTAGTACTGCTATATTTAAGTTTAAATTTAAATTAGGTTTCCTTTCAATCAGATGGCCGGTAAATTTAAAACAAATGTTCAATTTAGGCAAATGTTCTTAATTCTCGTTTTAATATCTTCCCGCTTTGTTCTACTTATTTAATATCGCAAGCATTAAAATTAAGTTGGTTAATCCCGCTTTTTGACAAGTTTTGAACATGTCTTTTGAATTCCCATTTCTTAAAGCTACTCTAATATGTCCTCATTCGAGAATTTTGCCTACTGTTTCTAATAGTTCACTAATTTATCGCAAATAACGTAAACCGAATTATTTTTCTAGCGACCTATTGGTAAATAATTCGTGACATCATAGGTTTTTCCTAATGTTTGAGTTAGTTGTAACTCTTTCTTGATAAGTAAAGTTAGATAGTTACCTAGTCAGAATCTGTAGGGAATGTTAAATTTTTAACTTTTAAATATAATTTTCGTTTTGTTCATTTCTTACATTCTTTGACACTCGTCCGGTGCTGGTAGAAAATTTGGGGTTGGTAATGTTATCTGCGAAGGATTTGCCGAAAAAGGCTCGTGTCAATCAGACGTCTAAGAAAGGCAAATCATCCGAAAATTGTTTGATATATTTTAAAGGGAAAATTACAATTTCGATGAGCAAGGGTGGCAGAGAGAAGATACTTGGCCAAATGTAGGTGTGTTGATTGTTCAATAATTATTTAAAGATCGTAAGATGCGGTCTGATATATGTTAGAAAATATTTTCTTTGTCTTGCCAACGTTTCTATCTTTATTGAGTTCATCTTCAGGGGCTGGGATTTTTAAACATTGTTTCAGTTATACAAATACGTATAAGTAATATGAATTCATAATGTTGTACAAAATCATTTTTGGCAAAAACGTTTAACTTTAATGGAAGTATTTGTACTCACTCAAAGTTTGTTTTTTCTGGGTAGTCGTGTCACCTTTGTGGGCTATGTTAAGAGGGTAAGTGAAGTTTTGATGTTTTTTCTTTATGTATGTTTGGTTTTGAAGGAGTGGGGATAGAAATTCATTTCTCTGAATGACATCCTCAACAACATCACACTAGACCGCATCTCACCATCTTTAAATAATCATTATATAAAGGTCACAAAATCTGACATATTGTTAAATAATATGATAGACGTTTCGTTTTAATTTTTTTCGAATCAATTATTTACATTTTTTATCAATTTATCGTGGTTTATAATATGTTAAAAATGAGGCGGTGTTTTATAATCGACGAAATTCTATACTTCAGTACCAATGATCTTTAATATATTCAATTATATCGAGATTAATCTCTCTCTCGTGAATATTAAGGTAGCATTATTATGGAAACGTAGCGTTTTTTAATTTGACTAATAAAAGCGAATCGTAATCCTGGTCATTAGGTTGATAAACCAACAAACACTCCGATGTCCCCGATTAATATTAAAGTGATTACCCCATAATCTCAACGTTTCTTCTATTTCGCGTCATCACGATGACAGCTCTGGATTTTTTCGAATGCGACAAGGGGAGGAAAAAACTGGCTAAAATCGTACCTGGCAGACAGGATCTCTTTGGCGCCGTCTATTTATTTTTCTACCACAATTCTGTGTCAAAGGGTCTCTGAATCGCGGGGGCGTGATGTAAAAATAAGAGATTTTCAAATTCAAAGGATTTCTCTCGACCCACCCTCCCGCCTCGTAAAGAAAATAATAGACCCCGAGACAATCTGTTATTTACACAACAGGGGATTCGCCCTAATAATAACCGCCTCGGCTGATTTATTGCAGTAGCGTTGAACCATCTCCGGAGAAATTATCGTGATATGACATCATGAAAAATCCCTCAGAAATTCTAGCCAACTCGACTCAGTCAAAAATTATTATTTTCTACTTTACATTATATAAGTTTAAAAATTAAGAAATTGTAGGTTTAGTTAGCCCTAGTTAAACTAATGCCACCTCACAGTTTATATATAAAGTAAGATTTACACATTTTTACAGAATTACTGACGACTAAGCGCCATCTTTCTACCATCGACTTCATTACCACATACATGAAGACAGGTCAAGGCTATAAGAAGGGAAAGACAAAATACTCCGTCCCATTTCTGCTAGCTTAATTTGCTTAAAAGACTGACTGGGGAGTGGCGTTAATGAAAAGTTCTTCATTTTTTTAACATTTATTAAGAATAATCTCTGAAATGTTTATATAGCCGGATTTAAAAAGCTAAGCATTTATCCTAACCAGTTCTATACGCAGAATGTGACCTAATATTTAAAAAAAATCTTCGATAGAACCATTTTGTAAAGCGATAGTTTTATCTGCAAATCTAAATTTTGGTTCTGTAAACGTTTTAAAATTGTACGTTTTCTGCATTTTAGATCCAATATCATCTTAGCCTTAGGTAAAACCCCGGTCTTATCCGTCTATTCAAAGTTGGGCACTAAAATATCAACTGCTAGGTCTATTCAGCACCAAACGCAATGCAGTTTCAACCCGTTTCTACTCACGTTTGTTTCTAAATCAATCCTGTCCTTACAGATCCCAACATAATCAGTGTCCCATTCAATATATTACATTTTGAACATACAACATATTTTTGCAACAGGGTTTAAGCTATGTATACGATTGTCAAATTCCAGCTATTTTATATATAACCTTCACTTCTTTCAACTTCAATAAAACTTTACTGCTCGATTTACACTTTCTTGGTTGGCAACGATGGGAACGATTGAGAAAATAATCAGGTCTTTTGAAATGCATTCAAAATTCGTTTTACACGATCAAATTTTATGATAAAAACCGAAATGAACAAAATTAAAACGAAAATGCGTCGAAAAATGAACCCGGAATTTTTTTATTGACGTTCAACTTGAAATGAATAGTTATTTATTCCCAACCATTAAACCATCGAGAAGGCCCCTCCATTAAAATATCATACTGACTTGTTTTCGGGAGGAATTACAGCTTTTTCAGTTTTTAGTCTTTCCTTACTAAAAACATTTTAGGCTTCATTAATATCATGAACCCATTTTGATAATTAATTTCTAACATTTTAAACTAATTTTTTTAGAAGAGATAAGGCTATGAAATTTTCAAAATAATGTTGTATAAATCGTGAGTAACAAATATATAGTTTCGAAATCAGGAAACCCTTTGTCCCAAATTCATTTTTTATTCACTTAAAACTACTTACTTTAGGAAAATGTTTTTAGTCATACATGTTCGACACACGCCAAAACAGGATTGTAAAATTTGAATTAAACTGAAAATTTGATCAATTCGTACGGTTGTTCTTTAACGAGGAAACCAAAGCATCGTTTTTAAACGAGTCTAAACGGTATTTCTTGACTAAAATAATTTTTTCAGAAATACAACTAATACATTAGTGGAGTCTTTGACCGTTTTTACCCCCAGGAAGTATTTTTTATTTAATTGAAATCAAACCCTATTCTGAATTTGTTTAATAGAGAAGTCAATTAGCTTGAAAGCTTGTCATACAGAGCCCCTCTTTTAATCTCCGCCATTAATATAAAAACAAGTTTTTTATCTTAACGGTTTGAAAACTCTGAAATAATTAGAATTTTAATTTAGAAATACTACTTGCTAGTAATATAGAAAGTTAGATCCTTTCTTTAATCTGCTGCAGTATAGATTAGTTTTTAATCTTGACCTAAAGTTAAGTTTAACGAAATAATAACAGTACATATTTAGAAATTGTTCTGAACTAATCTTGCCACCATATTGAACAAAAGGTGGCTTTCGAATTTTCCAGCAGATTCCTGAAATAAAATGAAATAAAATCAGACCTAAGGAGAAACTACCATTATCTGTAGAGTATTAAAATTAATAAGATGGTTATAATGGTCGTTTGGCAGACACATTGCACATTCCCAAAGAAAACATTAATCAAGGACAATAGTGTAATAACAAGGATGCCCCTGTATTTATTGGTGGTTGACTTCTTGAGCGTAAACAGGAATAATGTTTATTTTGTAGACTAAATTTCAGAAAACAATAAGGTTTCGAGTATTTTAATTTACTATCATATTACGTCCCATGATGTACAATTTCCCCTCAACTTCTGGCATAGAGGACATCCAGAAGTTTAACGCTAATACTTCAAAATAAAATGGGCGCAGGGTATTCATCTTGTGTTTAACTTGTAACAGTCATTCCGAAAAATGAAATCAATAGTTAACATATTTTTTGGGGAATATTTTTTTACATTATGTTTTAAGTCATCGTGCCAACCAATGCTTGCGATTCTTCTAGGAATAGAGTTGAATATACGTATTTCTCATGCACAGTTTGCTCTAAAATATAAGCGATTTATGTACTTGTGCTTGATCTATGGTTGAGTGTGTGGCTCTGAATCCCGTTACTTGTTATATATATATATATATATATATATATATATATATA
>CM077109.1:22253631-22265685 GCA_039619505.1 Cimex hemipterus | reverse complement strand
CTCTCTCTCTCTCTCTCTCTCTCTCTCTCTCTCTCTCTCTCTCTCTCCCTCTCCCTCCCTCCCTCACTCACTCACTTACTCACTCACACACAAACACACACAACGCATTTTCTATCTACTTATTGTTCTTACCTTCATCATCCTTACATCTGTCGTTTATTTATTTATGAAAGTTTTATTATGTATGTCATATTTAAATATGGCTCTTGGATTCATAATACCCACATTTGTGTAAATAATAAGATCTAAGTCGGTGTAAGTGTGCGTGTGCGAGTGCGCTTTCATGCGAGCGTTTGTAAGAAAAGGGTAAAATGGATAATATATAAGATCTACATGTTTATTTCTAACTTCAACTAGATACAGATTGCTATATTTGTTTTTGATTTTGTTGTAATAAAAAATTAACACTCTGCGTGTAAAGCTAACTAAGAGACTTTTAGTGGTATAAAAACTTTGAAGTATTTTATGATAAAGATGCAAGCATTGTTAAAGTATGTCAGAAGTTATTTTTTGCCCGCGTCAAGTTGAGCGTCTAGGATCAATTTAGATACTTTGAGCGATAAATTGAAAGAGCCGTTTAACAGCAATATACATACGATTTCTTCATCGGCGATCTCCTTCAATGGGTTTTCGGTACGACGATCAGGCTTATATTCAATAATATTAGCATGTAAAAACAGCTCATTTTTCCAAAAAGCAGCCCGCTATCAAAGGGATATTAAATTCCCCCTTATAAATTCTGTCGCCGCCGAGGGGAGCAATTGCGGGAGAGGCGAGATTAAATGTTGTTAAGTATGACAAGACAGCGACTATAAAACGGGGTACAGCACTTCATTATTAACAGGGTGCTGAGCTTTTACCGTTCAAGTTTAAAGTCGTTCAACCTGCCCTGTGTCCGACAACTTGCGTTTTATTGCTTTCCTATTCCTACTCTGTGTGTGTACATGGAATTTGAAAGTATTTTGGAGCCATGTAAGCGCACTTTAATGTTCTCAGCAAATAGGATTAATAGTCGTATTTCATATGATAAAATGGTTTTTATAAAATTATATCTAATACAGTTTAAAATGCTTAACACCAAAACTACTCCTTTTACCCGGTAAAATATTATTAAATCTAAACTTCAAACAATTTTTATGTGACAAAAGTGAAAATTATATTTTAATCATTTGAGAAGTGTAGAAAAGTTTAACGAAATACTTAAAAAATAGGTGTATTACAAAAATATAATTATTTTTTTATAAACATACCGACCCTACTGTTTTACATTCTAATGAATTCTTAAATACTTTCTTTCCGTATTAGACCATCATCCATAATATATACTAAATAACGAATTTAATGGAGAGACGATGCCTCAGAGCTCTCATACTAAATTCTCGCTAATAAATATATTCCCTCTTTTTATAAACTAAAGCACCCGAAACCACGGTTATGTAGTGGTAATATATTTAATATAACTTTCTCATCAAGCTGGTAAATGACACTTTTTTCAATGTGAATACAATTTTTTTATAGAACAATTAAACTCTAGATCTTATTTTGTGCCAGTTTTGTTGAAAGGAAAATTTTATAAGATCGAACATTTCTGAGTTATGCCCTACGTAAGTCACGTGAAGGTCTAAGCTTTTTGCACCAAAAATATGGACCTCCCCCTTTCGAAAACGATTATCACTCGTTAGCTAATTTAGCATAGGAATCGTATTAGAGTAGGGTAGGGTTCATGGGGTTGCTTTTAAGGTTTGCTTATATAATTAAAAAAAAATCTTTTCACTATTTTTTTAAAAAATAATCAGCCCATGTTATTTTTACAAGGACTCTCAGCTATTATTATGTATGTTTGTAGATTTTACCTCTTATTAAAATTTATGTTTATAATAAGTGCCCAAATTCGCTCCTGCTTTTTGATGTGCAGAGCTCTGCTCGTTTCCGGAATTTTTCATTTGTGGCTTTTTCTATTATTTCTGGGCGGTGGACAGCCGATACTGGAGACGGATTGGCATACACTCGATTCTTCAATACCCCCCTCCTTGGAAAATAATCCAAGAGGGTCACATCTGGCGACCTCGAATGCCACAAAATAGACACCTTGTGTTCCAATCCATCCCCCTGTATGGTTCATGTCCAAGTTATTGGTAAGCACGCTTGTCTTGTAAGAATTACAACTTTCTTCTCGTGTATAGCTTATCCATGAGAATAGCGAGGGTATTTTACATGCAAAATGATACCGCTTCTCGTTGAGGATTCCGCTAAAAATGTGAGCCATTACGCTGGTTGCCGAGCAGTCCGCACCAAACATTATTCGAATTGCCTGAATATTCCAACGAGGATATGCCATTGCAAAATCCCGTTATCTTAGAATTTGGATTCATCGGTCCACAATAGTCGGCTCAGCACTTCTGGTTCCATGTCTTTCTCAACGAGGTTTATGAAATGAAATCCAAACCCCTCGTTTGATCTTATACGCAACTGCTATATATAATGAAGAAGATTATTTACTTTCAGTATTCCCCACACCCACTAAACAGATATTCCAAGAATTGACGAGGTGAGGATTTCCCTCAACGGAAAGCAACACCGCTATTTTGTTTTCCGGCGTTAATACCGAACGTATTCGGTCGGAATCAGCATAGCTTCCGAATTAAATTGGTGGACTATATAATTTAATAGATAAGATGAAGCTAGAAAGTTAGAAATTAATACACACTATATATACAAATTTACTTGTTTTTGTGTTAAAGAGAGTGAATGTATTCAATTGCAAAATTTTAGTGTGATAGGTTAATATCTATGTCTATGTGAGTCTGGTTTTCTGTCACATTCATTCTGTCCATTTTCCCCTCTCTCATTATTACTCATTATTTTAATTTATTTATGCCAAATCTTGACAGTTTGATGGTACAAGGAGTTTAAGCATCGATCAATACAAGGAATGTTATGCTAACTCATTTGGCCTATTTCAAAGGATCAAACGCATTGAGTGTAGATATCTGTACTGCCACGTTGATGGAAAATAAGGCATAATTCGGCAAATATGCAAATATAAAAAAGCCTCTGTGAAATTTATCACCAGCACTGGCGATAGTGAACAAGAAATCAAGTGGTCGAGTCTCCCTCCGAGAATCAATCCAACTGGACGGCCGTCAAACCGAGCTCTATAAACAAATTTCCGAGATTTAGGAAGGGCATATGTCATGGGAACGACTGCGAAAGGCCGTCTCATCAGGCTATCAGATAGACTGATGGATCAACGCCAAGTCACGTCATTTGCCGAGCCTTCCTTTTTCCATGACGGCCGTTACGATCGCCTGCTATTGGCCAGAATGGCATTGCTGATCCGTACCGACTAATCTACGTTTTGGGCAAACGGAGAAATAAATTATAGGATCTCGTTTGACTGTTTTTTGTTGTACACTCCATAGATGATTGTGCCTCCGATATTCCATTATCGCTTGGTTTACCCAAACTCTGATTATGACTGATAGTGATTGACAATTTACTCTTGGCATCCTTTGATCGAAATTAAATAGAAACGAGTGTATTCTGATTCTCCCACTGGAAAAGACGTGTGTAAACATGTGACCGAACTCTTTCCAGGGAAGAGCAATAGAGCACTGAAACACTTGCCAAAATATAACAAATATTTTATCATATTAACCTGATATAGAAAGAAACTTTTCTTAATAGAAATGATAAATGGTGGAGTGATCGTGTAGTTCAATCTTTTTAATAAATAGTAATTACTCACAGTTTTCAATGATCCGGATTTCAAGCTTGTAACTCATCGTCAGGTTGAAGGAATTTACAACCAAGTCTCATGATGTGAATTATGAGAATGATCCCACCGATGATGATGGCTTTCAATGCCGCTCAATTGATAAAATAATTAAAATTCACAACTACTTCAAACGTACATTCGATATTACAAAATTAAAGAACATCATTATACATAATTGTATTTTAATGTCGTTTGATGTTATTAATTTTATCACAAATATCCTTTTTAAAGCACAAAATAAATCATTTAAAAACGTACGGAGAATTCTATTCACGAATCTGTAAAAAACGATATAATGGACCTCTTAAATATATGCCTAGTATTCTACTTTTTGTATATAAAATAATTTTATGAAATGATATGGTTACCAATTGGGTCTTCACACGTCTGCTTACTCAATAGACGTAAAAATGAACCAAATAAATCTTCACAGTGGTTAAAAAAGCGGATGAGCAACGGATCAAAAAAAAAAAAAAAAGAAACATAGATGTAAATGAATAACACTTAAACAATTGGGAGGATAAAGAAACCCTTTGAAGTGTATGCCTCTATTTAATGGTATATCTAGTTTACAAAATTGCCAATTATAACCCTACATTTTTTTCTGAGTGAACATATTCTCCAACACTCAATTCATTGTGAATGAGCATCAGAGCCAGTACCTAACCCATGATTGGATTTTATTTTTCATAAAGGTAACTGTAAAAGGGGGATTACAAAACATAAAGCAAGATTTATGAATTGTGTTTAAAAAATCATATTTCTATACGTTTATTTTAGGATATTTCATTGTTACATACGGTAGCGATATCCCGTTTTGTAGAATAGTAAATGTTGATGCATAATTATTCCATTATAATATATCCCATATATATATATATATATATATATATAGAGAGAGAGAGAGAGAGAGAGAGAGAAAGTGGGAGAGATTGAAATGCATTGATTTGAAATGATTTCTTTACAAAATTCGCAGATTTGCATCATATTGACATAATCGATGATAGCGATTTTATAAGAAAAAAATCAAAAATTTTGAAACTTAACGTCAGGCTTAATCATTTTCACTAAAATGTAACATGGAATATGTAATATCTTCTAGATCAACGAAAGAAAGGAGATTGAAAGAGAACGAGTGAGGAGTGAGAGAGAGAGAGAGAGAGAGAGAGAGAGAGAGAGAGATGTTAAATGAATGAATAACTAACTTCTCATAAAGTCTCACAATTCGACCACTTTGAACCCAAAGACGGAGAGAAAGAAAATGTGAGTGGGTGAGAGAGACATTGTTGTTAGGTTTATTTTATATATGTAGTTGATTAAAAATGTCGAACTTTTTATTTTATGAGCAAGAAGAGTTTTATAAGTTGACATACAATTAGTTATAATAAATAATTCCAGCGTCGTCACTTTTTAATAATAATATAAATGAATGTTAAATATTTGATATTCTTCCTGTTTATTTATATTTAGTCACTAAAATATCTGTTTGTTAGGTGAAACCACTTTGTTATGTAAATGAACCCTAGGTTGTTAAAATAGATATCAGAAGGAGTCTAGAGCACTGCATCAGTCGTTTCACCGTCCAATTATAGTTCTGAGGATGTTCTCTATTCTCGGCTCATGCATTGTCCCAAGTCCCGTATTTATAACCGGGACGGAAACGGCGTGGTGGAACAAACTTATTGTCTGCTTGATGGGACGACGGTGTAACCGGAAGGTGCATCAGCTCTAGGAATAATTTTTCCTCTCCCACTCTACTTCGTCCAACCAGGCTTATTTCCAGGTTTGGAAACGCTTTCCTACAAGCCAGAGTATATTCGAAGCTTTCCCTCTGTTTCTCCCCGCCTCCCGACTGTTCCGTGGCAATTTCCGTCTTTTTTTCGATCAGACCCTTGTTAAGAGTTTGCGTGGGCCGGCCGGCTATTAGTCAAATCAGGAACATCGGCATTAAAGCCCGGGAGATAGCTATCTGGGCCCTTTTCGACACTAGGCTCGAAATTAGCAGCCTCTACCCGATAATTTGGGCGGAATTTGTTCGCCCACCTGCGCTCGACATCCTCCAACCGTAACTTGTTTGCTCTGACCAAATTGGCTAAAAAGTCACATGGGAAATCTTGTCATTGATGACAGACTCAGGAATATTTGGGAAAGAAAACCCTCCAGTAAAAGTGGGCACATTACAGAAATCATCAAATTGCATTATCAACGTTTCCCATCATGTTCATCTGGATATCCTCGATTAAAACGATAAATCATAGGTTCGCCTCATGTCTCAATTTTCTTGGAGGAGTGTTGGGTTCTTGGCGTAGTTTTCTGTGGGGTGATTTTGTTCATTTTAACCGACCGAACCGTGTTGTTTTGATTACTCGGGCACCACCTGCAAAGGTAGGTTTATGAACCGAAATTTCTAAACGTCAGACTTATCACCGAAAAGAATCAAACTTGAACTGTACTTTATAACATTTGAGCTTACTATCTCGGGGTAACGAACTTGTATTTTTCTTTCAACGTTGTATTGCGTTTCAACATCATCTTCTTCAGTGGGGCTATTTTGTTTATTTTCTATTTCCTCCTTATTCCCCTTATGTGATTTTAAAAGTTGACTTTTATCCTTCAACGAACAATGTTTCTCTTTTATTAAGAATGTTTTTGTTTTATTTTTAAATTTCACTCTGTTGTTAAATAAAAGGTCCTGGATTCAATTTATCGGCCGCGAATAAATGCAAAAAACCGCCCCAATTAATTTGAGGCAAAGCGATAAAGAAAAAAGAGAATCTTCAGAAGTGGCCAGTTATCTTGGAAGGACGAAACCACCATCCCTCCACCCAGGCCAAATGGCTCCTCGCTTTTGTCTCAGATTTTCAAAAGGCCGCAGCCGCTGCCCTTTGTCAACCTTGTTAAACAGTCGAAAAGAAAGCTTGGTTTAACTCGCCTTTCCTTTTAACTCACTCTACGCTTTTCTTCGGCCAGGGGGTGAGATGAATTTATTCAATGAGAAAAGTTTGCCCTCGCCTTAAAACAGGTAGAGCGTGGATTTTGATTTAACGTCTAGATTCCTAAGCAACTTGGACAGTTGTGTTTTCTTAGATAATTTTAAGCGAACTTTTTGTGAATAAGAGCTGAAAAATTAAGGAACACACCAATTCGCAATTTAAAATTAATCATGTAAATGTTATTCAATACAAACAAAAATATTGGGAATGAAGATAATGAGAGAAAGAATGAGTAGAAGAAAAGAAATACAGAAAGAAAGCCAAGGAAGAAAGAAACCAAGAGATAGAGGAAGATGAATACGTATATATAATAAAGATGGAACAATACAGATACGTAGAAATAGAGAAATCAATGAATCAATGATAAATATATCTCCCGGTGTGCGTGAGGAGAATGAGATAGAGAGATGAATTGATTGGTTTATAATATCTTTATTTCTTCACTCAAAATTAAGACCTTTTCACCTCTAAGGGGAAAACAGAAAAATTGAGACATAAATAGGGAGAGACTGGGAAAGAGTGGGTTAGAGAAAGAGAGTTGTGTGTGTGTGTGTGTGTGTGTGTGTGTGTGTGTGTTGTGTGTGTGTGTGTGTGTGTGTGAGAGAGAGAGAGAGAGAGGGAGAGACAGAGACAGAGATAGAGAGAAATATAGAGAGAAAGAGAGATGATGTTGAAATGAGAAACACAAAAATTTATGAAGTTTTAGGCTGTAAATAAATTAGTGAACAAACCAGAAATGAACATATTGAAATATGGTAGATTGTACTTGAATCGTTAGTGTCAATGATGCATGTATGAGTGAGGTAGAATTTTATTATTTAAAACGATGAGAAGCAATAATCATATACATCCGTTAGAGTTCACTTATATCTAGTATGGTACATTATGGTTATAAATAAAATTAGTATATAAATTATAAAATATGTAAAAAATTTAATCAATTTTTCCCGGAAGGATTTGGTAAATTTTAGTCTCATAATTTCTAATGAAATGGTCATGGAAGTGGCATTAAATTTCAAGGGCGGATTCGACGGACAGCCTCCATAATCATGATTGACCCCTTCCAGTCCTCCTTTGAAAGCAGGTCCTTGAACCCGTCCTTTTTTAGGGCCTCCCGATTTTAACCTAGCACCTCCTCAGAATCTTTAATAAAGGCCCATTGATCTGGCAGAATGGCTAACTGTTATTGCAAGGAAAAAATGGAAAGCGAAAACTATGAAAAAAATAACTCCCTGCTTCTGACTGCGTAACTAAATAAAAATTTTAACTTTGAAAAAAATTGAATCAACTCTTTCAGTTTACGACAGAATTGTTCTATCGAACTGACGACGAAATTAGTCGAGACAGGTCCGTCAGTCCTCCATGTATTGTTAGACGTTTGCGACTGCTCGCCTTGGTAACCAATATTGAGTGAATAATACCATTCAATAAACCCTACAAATAGAAACCGCGCTGGAAACTAATACAAACCGAAGTGTGCAAGCATGAAACAGCTCCCTCCGATCGTCAACTTGATGAAAGTAGAAGAATGATAACCTATCAATAACCTATACCAACCTATGATAATAACACGACCATCCCCACTGTATATTGTACGACAATTACTTTAAGAAAGATTTGCCCAACTTACAAAGACAGCAATTAATG
Organism: Cimex hemipterus; assembly: GCA_039619505.1. Taxonomy (NCBI): domain Eukaryota; kingdom Metazoa; phylum Arthropoda; class Insecta; order Hemiptera; family Cimicidae; genus Cimex; species Cimex hemipterus. Next base: position 22,257,267 of record CM077109.1, on the reverse strand, counting down.
AAACTTTAAATAGTTTAAAACAGTTTAAATTATCGATATTAAACCAGTTTATTTACAGTGACTTTCTCTCTCTCTCTCTCTCTCTCTCTCTATATATATATATATATATATATATATATATATATATATATAATGTAATATACGCCCTCTCTCTTACCCACTGTTTGGCTTTCTTTTATTTGGGTTCACTAATTGTGGCTCTCTCAATCCTTTTCTCTCTACATCCTACTGCATCCTACTGTACTCTCTCTCTCTCTCTCTCTCTCTCTCTCTCTCTCTCTAATTTTAATCTTATCACTCTTTCCTCCAAAGCAAATGACTATCGATCATTCTAACTCTATCACGTTCTATCATTTGATTAGTTATATCGTGGAAACCGCGTTAAGGCCAATATTAACGCATTTGAAAAAATCATATCATCACTCCCTGTCTCATATATACACTCCTATTCCTCACGTTGCCATTTCCTGGATGGATCAATTGATAATCAGAGATAAAGTTCGTTTTGGCTTTCTTTGGTAATCCTTTTATCTCCAACTTTCGTATTCTTTCTCATTCTCCCTTGATTTTGTAAATAAAACGTAATAATTCATATTTTTAACACTGAAAGCATAAATGTGATTAAAACTAACAGAACGTTTGTTAAAAATAATTGGCTAGGTCACGAATGTTTTAAAACAATAGGTGCAGGCAGAAAAATGATAATGTTGGAATAAATCTTGCTAACATTACCACTTTGACACAATTGTTATTTCCAAATATAAAGCTGCTCGAGCTGATTGCAAAAACGTACCCTCTATTCATATATTAATCACAATTAAGAAATCTCACATAAAAATGAATTTTCTTGGTGTTTTGTTGTTTTTTGAAACATTAATTAATCTTGTACTATTTGAATTCAAATTCAATAATTTCTTGGTCCGCTTGACCAATGAATATATAAAATATACTTCACTACCGCTCTCCGTGGCCATTTCATTTGTCACCGAAAATCAAATAGATTAGACGACATTTGAAAAATGGCAAAAAGGAGGGAAAATTTAAAAAATGTGAGGTTGAGATGGGAGTTGGCGTCCGAGTGGATTGAGGTCACGATAACTCATCTGGTAGAGCAGCGGTGTCTAGCCGAAGATCGTGGGTTCGAATCTCGTTGATGCCATTGACATGTTTATCACAACTAAAAACCTTAATTAATTTTAATACAAATGTTGCGGGTGTAGTTCTTCAGGTGAAATTCATAATTTATGGGCTTCCAATTCATATTGATGTTATCTGTATATTAATCAACAGGTGCATGTTACGATCGTCTTAACTGGTTTGGAGAAAAGTTACGAGTATAAAGTTATATTTACAATATTAATATTATTATATTTACAGTGCATTGCACCTACCTTAATAGATAATTTTTACTGTGATTACAATTGCAAATTGGCCAGATTGTATGCGATGTATATTGCATTATTTCGCTCTAGCTCGTATAACCAGTCCATAAATCCATATCGGGATGAAGTAAATTGGAAGTTTTTCTTTGTTAGGAGGAAGGTCACGAGGGAGAATTTTGCATTAGTTAAATTTTATAAATTTAGGTGTCTTAAGTGGACTTTTACCTCTCGAGTATTGGATAGGCCTCAATCGACCTATACACAGTATTAATAATCGAACCTAAATTGGAGTAAATTAAAGAACTTTTATTCCGCTATCGACCATAAAAATACACTGGTGAAGGTGCGGAAGATATATTTCACCATCACCACTCACCACTTAGACTAATCAAACAAACAAGATACAACTGATAGAATGTGATTATAAACAAGAACCAAACACCACCTCCTCAACTACTACAAGACAAGTTTTCCACGATCGAAACCTAAACGAAAAAGTCAAAATATTTTGTATTTATTTTAAGTTAGTTAATAAACTAAAACGCTTCCACAAATGAAAAATAAATGAATTAAATATCTGATTATGGAAAGTATTATAGTAGTAGTAAAACATTCAACAGCACTAATTCAAAAGAAAAAATAAACAAGAAAATATAACCTTTCACAACACGTCACTATAAGGTTAATCATGACAGATTTTTGTACACTGATAATAATTTTATTTAAAGAAAAACTAATCAATTATGAATTTTGCATAATTGATTTACGTACAAAACAAAAGAACATATATATGAATGAAATTTGAATGTGACCGTCCGTCTACATAAACTTTTATACATATTGACAAAGGTGATAAACATACTTTTTAATAAAAGAAAAGAAAATAACTATCCAAAAATATATTTATGGTTACATTCATTTTTGGCATAAAGCGAAGTTATCTTCCTTAATTAACCTGTAACAAACAAAAATTTTAATAACATTATTTAACAAAAATACTCTAAAAAATTTCCACAAAATCTCACCTTTTTGGATTTCACGGCCAGACACCCATCATGGGCATTGGAGGAAGGACCCCTGAAAGAAAAGTAGGATTAGCAACTTTTAAAAGAAAAGTATTTTGTTTGTATCTTACCTTATTAGAGGAGGTCCTTCCGCCCAATTATACCATTGACGCCCGACCGACATAAGAGAAGAACCAGAGGGCAGTAATAACCCCCTGGTTATTCCAATTATTTGCTCTAACCTATTTAATTACATTTGGTTAGTTGCCCAATGCTCTGAAAACATTTCACAAAATCTCACCTTTTTCGTCTCTACGGCCAGATGCCCTTCTTAGACATGCGAGCAAGGACCCTTGAAAGAAAAATTGGATTAGCAGCTTTTTAACAAATTTATAATGAACGGTAAACACCCCCTTGTTACTCTATCCGATTTGAAATTTAATTTGGTTTGTTGGAGAAATGCGTGGAATATACGGTCAAAAATATCTCATAAAAAAATGAAGTTAAAAATCTGTTATTTTGTTCTCAAATGCCAGGTCTTCTTCCCGTTGCAATGAAATATTTTCCCTTGTTTAACAACTATTTACAAAAAAAGGAATGATGGAGCTGAAAACATCCTAGGCCTGGCGAATTTTTATTTCGTGTGCATAATTAAATTAGTTGGACTATGCGTTGAAAGAAATTCTTACGTAGTTCGTTTAAAATATTGATGTACCTTTCAAAAATAAATAGTAAGCGAGTAGAAATAAATATCTTAGGTTCTGTCTTTCGTACCTTAGGGCTCAATCGTCACACAATCAATTTTTCTTCCGGATAATAATGTTCACCTTGAGAGTCTTTGATCGTTTTACAAATTTAAAACTTTTTTAGACTTAATATCACCTTGGTTACAAGCATTTTCTTTCTTTTCTCACTTGTTTACGTACCTATTGGGTTGTCCGGAAAATAATGCAGGATTTTAAGTTTTCATTAAAAAAAATCTATATAAAATATTCTGTTTACGTTTACAGGATTACTCATTTGTATGAATGTCAACACTTATTAATCCTCTTCCAAATGATATTGTTTGTTTACCTCTGTAGCATTCCGCTACTTGGAAATAATTCAGTCATCCTTATAATGTCAAAGCGAGAATTTCGTACGATTTTCTTTTACGAGTTTAAACTCGGCCGAAGCGGAGCCCAAACGGCTAGAAACATTAACCAAGTCTGGGGCGAGGGTTGTGTTAATGAGTGCACTGTGCAAAGGTG
>CM077109.1:22124885-22151260 GCA_039619505.1 Cimex hemipterus | reverse complement strand
TAATGGTATCTCTGGTAAATGGTAATAAAATCGATTTTTCCGAGAACTGGGTATTTATTAACAATAGGTTTCGAACAAACATTCTTTTTTAATATTACTGAAATTTTGATTTCTAAATAGTACACGAAATACTATACTACTTAAATTGTCCGAATAAATTTTAACTTTAGAGAATTATAAATTTAACTGCGACTTTATAGTGCCCTCTGCAATAATTCGTCCATTTTGGATGGTATTTATTTATTTTGTTCCTCTGTGAACCGATTCGTTTCTTTATTCAACCGACATTTGTGTGAAGAAACGATTTTTTCGTTCTCGTGCTTTGAACTTTCTCGCTGACGAAACATTCGAAAGATTTACAACATTCGGTACCTCCAAAATTAATTCTAAGCAAACGATGTCATTGACCCCATAGTTTTGATTTTTTGGATAACAATTTAAAATAATTATTTTCAAATATTTCTTTTAGCGGTGATTTATTTTCCCCAACATCGCCCATGAATTTTTGATCGTGAGTAATATAGAAAAAGAAATGAACTGGTCCTCTTCGTCGATACCGAACGGGTTAAATCAATTTCAAACATTTCTTTGTTTTGTGAATCTAAAATGTAATGCACATGATTTATGCAAAACACGGTAATTCTGGAAATAATTATTTATATTTTCATTACAATTTTTACATATTACTTTCTCAGTTCAGATGCGTTTCATATTTTCATAAATGTTTGTTAATGTTTGGGAGTGTGACAGTCGAATAAAATTTAAATTTACCGCGGGATTTTATAAACTCGATTTGAATAGTAAATCCCAATTGTACTAGTCATTAATAGTTCCAGCTAATATTTTATTTAAGTCGATTAACCTTCGCAGAATGGAACCTTGATGAGCGAAGGTACCTATGGAGAAGGATATTGGTGTTGTTTAGAAGCCGTGAGCTTTTAATTAGAAAATTTTATTTTATTTTCGTTCACGACAACATCCAAATCATTGTTAAACATTACTTTCTCCAGAATAATTCGACGATGGAGGCGTTTCTAGATTTATTACATTTTGGCCCATGTTATTTATGATTTGGAAGTGGTATTCCCAGGTGCAATCTTATAGTTTGCTTTTCGTTTCTTATTTCGTAAGTCTTAATCTCACTCAATACTGAAAATAAAACATACAATAACGAACGTAGCAAAAAAAAAAAAAAAAAAAAATTCGCATGCACAGGAAAATAAACCTATAAGCGTACGAACCTATACGTCAATTAATTTGGACTTAAAACAGCACTAAGGACTAATAATTACACAGGCAAACTAAATGAAAGACAGACAGAATTGTTCTTGATAGTAACGGTCATTGTCGTTCACATGTCAATACGAGAGGCACATACATTGGGGCAGACTGAAAAGAAGTTTATCGTCGAATTTTAGATCTTTCATAAAAAAGACGGGAAAACAAATCACGCCGTACATTTAGTACAACTCAATGCAATGTACAGGAGAACCTAGGTATGGACACAAATAGCACTGAAAGACGGATAAATTTTAAATGTACAAACATACATTCACCCACTGTTTTCATACCGTTACACCCTTAATAACCACTGTGACCACCACCTGCAACGACATCTGACGGACCCAAAGACATACAAGCCCAAGTGATAGTACCTCACTGGAGATGAGGTTTGGTTAATTCAACAAGCCCGTGAGTGAACGCACACAATAATGTATGTTCAGTATAAGTTCACACTCCCAGACCAAAATCCATCATAATTCTAACATCTTGGCGTTGACTAGCCTAAAAACACTTACTTTTATCGTAGCCATATTTTCTATTTGGTAGTTCAACCAAAATCCTTATATTTAGCTTCACAATTTTACAAAGAGCTCGTTTTTTTATTAATTTTTTTGTTTACTTTATTCAATGTGTGAAATGATCACATGTTTTTCCTATGTTATGGTAGGGGAAATGCAACAAATGGGTGGCACGGAAATTAAATTGACCCCGGTAATTCATGAAAATAGGTTTGTCCCATTTTTTCTTCCACTTCTTTTCATTGTTATTTAATTATTACGCGATCTTTGGATCTAGTGGTAAAAACTGTTGATTTTTATTCATATTTTTTAGCGAGTTAACTAAAATAAAATTATTGGGTTGTCCGGAAAATAATGCAGGATTTTGGTATTAAACAAAAAAAAGAAACTAGTTACTTTAAAGCAATGTTCTTTAATCAAAATAATTTCCCATACTCTCAATACATTTCTCCCAACGTGTTGGTAACTTATTAATTCCGTCTGAGTAGAATTCAGAATTTTTAGAATTGATAAAGTCAATAAATGCATTTTCCAGTTCCGTTTGATTTTTGAATATTATGTGTTGTAAGTAGTGGTCCAGGTGTCTAAAAAAATGGTAGTCAGTAGGCGAGAGGTCCGGAGAGTAGGGTGGGTGAGCCAAGTTTCATAGCCAAGCTCCAATAATTTTTGTGACGTTACACGTGACACATGTGGTCGAGCGTTGTCATGCAACAAAATGGGCCCTTTCCGATTGACCAAAGAGGTGGTCAGCGACGGTCGTTTTACTGACTTTGAGTTGCTCTGCAAGTTCTCGAACAGTTGTTTTGGGGTTTTCTTCCACCACTGATCGCAGAACATCATCATTAAGAGAGGAAGGCCTTCCACGACCTTCTTCATCTTCAAGGCTGAAATCTCCCTCCCGAAATTTTTTAAACCACCTTTGCACAGTGCACTCATTAACCCAACCCTCGCCCCAGACTTGGTTAATGTTTCTAGCCGTTTGGGCTCCGCTTCGGCCGAGTTTAAACTCGTAAAAGAAAATCGTACGAAATTCTCGCTTTGACATTATAAGGATGACTGAATTATTTCCAAGTAGCGGAATGCTACAGAGGTAAACAAACAATATCATTTGGAAGAGGATTAATAAGTGTTGACATTCATACAAATGAGTAATCCTGTAAACGTAAACAGAATATTTTATATAGATTTTTTTAATGAAAACTTAAAATCCTGCATTATTTTTCGGACAACCCAATAAATAACAGGATCGATTTATACGAGCCCATTCTAGGTTCTTTGGTAGGTGAATTGTAAGTTTTAAGAAAAAATAAACTATTATGTATGCGACTAGATATTTCTTTACATAGTAAGCTTTATTATTAATGCAAAAATTCTTGGCTCTTGGATCGTTTTAGATTAACGTCTATTTTTATTTTTCTCTTTCTGTTTGTTTTTGTTGGTGTCTTTGTCAGCGGGTTTATTTCAATCTTGGCAATGTTCGGATAGTTCTTGGACCTTTTTTTATATTCTTTTGAAAACGTTTAGCCTCGGATGAGCGTAACGTTAAAACGCTCCATCGCCCCAAGATGAGAACAGGAAAGTGTACATACACATCCGAGAAGGGCGCCTTCTGGAAAAAGGGGCACCGTTCTCCGTTGAACTATGGGGTTTGCTCATCCTGACAGGCCTAATAATTCAGACTTGCCTTTACCATCGGCCCGAGGATCCGTGAGCTACGCGAGATTTACACCTTTTTTGGAATGGATTTGTGGCCCCGAAGGGAAGAAGGCACTTCTCCAGCTAGAGACTCCTACAGAGACACATTGCCGTTTTACCCTCTTCACATGTGATGCCGGTGTTTGACAAAAGAAGCCCAGTCTTTTGTTAAAGGCGCTTCAAGTGTTTCCCTGGAAATCAATAACCCAAAAGGAAGAAAAGAAAATTGGGAAATTTCAAATATGATTTATCGCCATAAGTAATGCTTTTAAAAAGATAATAGCGAACGAAAAGCTGCAAAAATGAAATTAATACATTTTACATCAGTAATTTTATGGTGGGAAAATTTTTCATATCACAAATACCGATTTTTAACGAAAACAACTTCTGAAATTACAATTACAGATTATGGACTTGCTTCATCAAATATATATATTTATATATTAAGAAAAACGTACTACTAATGACTTGTCCTACGTGAATATTGTTTTGATGTTATGGCCGGCTGAAGGAACTGATTGTGAAGGCGACAATCGTTTTGACTCGAGAGGACGAAAGACACCGCATTCCTAAATAATGGCTTTACGAGAGAAGAAAGCCAACAATAGGAGTAATGCGGCCTTTTGTCAGCCGTAAGACTTTTTTTTTCAGCCAAGTCGAGGAATTTGTTAAAATAAAAATTGTATTTAGTTTTTTAACCGTGGCAAAAGTATAACAAAGAACAAGACGTGACGATCTCCTCGGCCGTTACAGTGTGTAAAGATGGCAAAATATATAAAAAAAAGTTGTTTAATTGTATATTTTACTGCACAAAATATAATATATAATTTTAAATGTAACCTTATACGTATTATTTAGCACTATTTTTTGCTTTAACACAATTTATTTCTCGAAACACGTTTTGGCATGGACAGAGTCCTTCTGTCGAGTTGTGAAATTTATGAAATAATTAACTAATATGTACAAACAGATTAATTTACCCATAGAAATAACAATTATTCTTTACTTAAAGTTTTGGTTTTTGTTAAAAAAAAGCCAGTGTCACGGGCGGGATTCGAACCCACGACCCTGGTAAATACTCCGCTGCTTTACCACTTGAACTGTCGTGACTTCGAACCCCGCTCGTGAAACTGGCTATTTTATCTCAACCAAAACCTTAATTAAAGATTAATTATTTGAAAATAATTTATTTGGACAATACAACCACTAAATCTAATAGATATAATAAATTATAATCTTGATAAATAATAAAACCGTATAAAATATGTATATTACTATACAAAAGGAAGAAATTACATGATTTATATGTACTTAAATGGTTTTTATATACATTTTATTGCACATATAATAATACAATTCTTAAAATGTTACTGTCATACATGGCATTGTAATTGTCTATTAAAAACCTTCTGTATCGCCAACGCATTACATAAAAAGCATATGAAAATCCCCAGCTCTTTCCATTCACGAAATGAATGAGTTCTTTTCGTAGCAAAGCATTTTTCCTGAAGGCTTTTAGTTTAAATCAGTTTAGAATAGGGCAGACAGCTTTATAGTAAAAGATATCTTCCACCGCGCCAACATTACACATTGAACAAGCATACTGTTCTTCCGTCCAGCCCCTTCTAAAATATAAACCCAACAGCTCAGAATCATCAGTTTGCCGTTCATGAAATTAAATTTGTTTTTATCTAACATTTAGTGGACGCTGCCTACATCACAGTGATTATTCGAAAATCGTTGAGATGCGGTCTGATGAGATGTTGGTTTTCAAAAAACATTTCCTTATTATGCCAACGTTTCGATTTTTAATTATTCAGATATCGTGAGATGCGGTCTGGTGTGATGTAGGTATCAGAAAAACATTTTCTTTATCTTGCCAACGTTTCGATCTTTCATTGAGATCATCTTCAGGGCCTGGCACTCTCAACACGACATGGCACAATTACACAGAAGAAAAACACTTTGAGTGAGTAGAAATACTTTGATACAATATAAAATATAATTTTTGCATCGTATAAATTGCATATTCTATATGTATTTTCTAAATGTAAATTATGTTTGTAAAACCCAGGCCCTGAAGATGATCTCAATAAAAGATCGAAACGTTGGCAAGATAAAGAAAATGTTTTTCTGATACCTACATCACACCAGACCGCATCTCACGATATCTGAATAATTATCCGTTAACGGTCACTAATCTCTACACGTTTCGATCTTTACTGAGATCATCTTCAGCGCTCAAAGTATTGGTTTTCTGCGTAGCTGTGCCATTCTCGCTTGTCGTGTTTAGAGTGCGCGGTCACTAATCGCCAAACAATTCTTTGTACAGTTTCCACGTTACAATTCTTATGATATTCCTTTTTAAAGATTTCCAGCAGATATTTAAATGGCTCTTTTTTTCTAATACTCTAAATACCGTAATTCATATTTGCTATCTTTCGGTTGATATAATATTTGGTATAAATATGGTTGGTTTCCTTATCCAAAATTTGGAAGGGTTGCCGAAGATACTGTATTCTTGTGAGGTTTGATGTTCGCAACAACTTTGGTCAAATTATCCTCAGGGTGGCGATGTTTTTAAACAGATTCAGTGTAACTTTATCGGATTCGAATGGAGAACAACTGGATTTAACCCGCAACCTTTATCTTACAGTGATGAGCACCGTGTCAATTATTCAAATCATTGAAAAAATATTTTTCCAAAATCATGCACCCTTTTTGTATCCCTAAGATTATCTAATTCCATTTGTGTCGGCCCATGATACAATGCCAAAGTGCACTCAATCTCCGCTTTTTTATTGGTGACGAGGTTGATGATCCGGAAGCTGTAGGCCAAGAACACCTGCTTTTATCATTGGAGTGCTTTTCCAATTGGAAAAGTTCTTGGCTTTGAGTTTTCATCTCCTTGTCAATCATCTGTTCCTAAACTTAGCTTTTCCTCTCATTCAGACCCATTACTGCGAGGGAGAGAGGAGATATATTTTCTTACCTACTGTAAAACTCTTTGTATATTGACGACCTCATCGACCTTGAATTAGATTAATTATAAATGAGTAGAGGGTGTTAGAGAAAGTGTCATAGTCGACCGATTGAGATTGGTATGGAAATAGGAAAGAATGTATTTAAGAATGTGAATCGGTATAAATCTAGAAACGGATTGCTTTGGATGCTGAAAAGACCTAGCTATTGATCCTGGAGCCCACCTTCGATTTCTGGGACTTTCCAGAAAAGATATATTTCAGATAAAATGTTATATGTTTCTAAAAGCTCCGTAAACATTCTAAAATCTTCGAAATGTATCACTGGTGATTTGCCAACAAAAATAAATTTAAAAAAATCACTAAAATTGAAAGATGAGCCGAAAAATAAATAAGGATTTTTTGTCAATAATAATTGATGAAAGGAAAAAATATTTTACCCATGTTTTAGCAAGGTTGTAAATTAATAAAACACTTATTTTAATTTATCCCATTAATCGGAAGGGTTGTGACTTTGGGAAAAAAATTACCGCAACAAGGGCGATCACAATAATTGCGCCACATTTGATCACATTAGGCCAATTGGTTGGCAAGATATCAACAAAAATGTGTTGTCCGGGAATTCATCTCTAAGTAATAAGCTTAGGCCCCTTGAGGGTGAATTCCTTTGAGCTTATTTTGACAAAATTTATGTATTATAACATGGCCCAAGAAACTAATATTGAAGGCCAAGTTTCGTCGAATTTTGATTATTTCTTCACATCCATATTCTTCTAAATATTCATTTAATTGAATGAAATAATATTGATATCGTTGAATAAAATATTTCCATGCCTAAACTTTGAAATATCGTGATTGTTGAATAAAAAATATAGTTACAATTGGCAGAAAAGTATACATATAGAAATATGATATAGAACAACCCCATATTTTTGAATAGAACATCATTGAACATCTTAGAACTAGACAGAATAAACTTACCCAAACTTAAATTGTACATTGATTACTCACAAAAATTAATTACATTTGCAGTTCATGCGGTGGTGGCTTTATAAGTTTTATTAATGTTCAAACTGAAGTCCAGGAAGTAAGTTCATAGGGTGTTTACTATTGGTCACTAGTATAAAGCCCAAAGAAGATTGTTCTTAGAACACTTCCCTAGGGAACACCCGCTCTATCTAAAAGACGTTTTTTAAAACTTCTAAATGGGTCTTGTATTTTTGTCCTTATGCTTTAACGAAATAGCGTCTTGGAGAGGTAGACGAAGAGTTGTACGAGGAATGCGTACGAACCGTCACCGTAGAGAATAATAAACATCTCGACTTTCAGGCTTCGAAGCATTTTCTGCTATCTGCACACCTACGTACACACGGCAAGCTGAAAAGTCCCATTATGTCCATCTTCGGTTGTCTACCTGTCTCTCCCCCGCTAATTCTTTCTCCCTCTTCTCGCTATCTCTTCCCGCCATTTTCCTCTGTTCTATACATCAACAGGTATGCACTTATCCTCGTCATCGAATCGTAACAAATCGCGAATTAATCGATTTTAAAGCGTGAGCGTTTTAATCACAAGAACGATTTTCGGACTGTTTTTGAGTAAGAGACTCATTTTTACTGTAAACTAGGGACTTTTATGTATAATTTACAATAAATATGCAATTCGGCATATGGTGACTGCGAATGAATGAAATCGCTGATAACGAGACTCTACTGTAAATTGTTTATACAATTCATCACAAATTTATTTTTCAAGATTTCTCCTCTTATAAGATGAATCCCTGTGGGCTTTCTTGAATTTTTGTTTGATTTCATTTAATATGCTACGTCGTTTGCAGTAACAAGCTTAGCCATTGCTTTCAGAAGGTAGTTTTCATCACAAGAGGAATTAGATGAAGTTTTCTGGCCTAGATACTCGTTCTTCCTACATTGCAAAACCAGCTGTGTCATAATCGTTTCCTGCCCAATAACTGTTGTTTTTTCTAGGTAGCATTAGAGTAGTAGTTATTTTATTTGGGTTATACTGTTACAGTTATCGACATAATTTCATAAAACTATAGCGAAGATTTTTGAAAATTTTGAAATGAAAGATAGGTATAGATGGTACATTTTTCATAGATGTAGAGATCAGCAAAACAATTCTCAATATTTCTGTTTTATACAATTTAAAATAAATCCTAGAATGAATATCTCTGTTGTGATAAAGGCAAACACTCAGTAATAAAATAACAACAATGTTATCTCACTGGAGTTGGAAGACATTGGTATCGTTCGTCTGATTTCGATTCCTTGTTTTTTCGTTTAGTTTTTCTCATTGGATGTCGTATAATATCCCGCCCGTATCGTGGCTGAAAATACGGCTGAATAAAGACCTTCCGGCATCCTAGCGGTTTGGTTAAAAAAAAAAATTCGCCCGTGCCCGAGGAAAAGAGTTGATATAATAAACAGGACAGCGGCATGGTACATACATGACGGCCCCCAAAGAAAAAAATAAATAAAAAAATCAACGGACGAGAAGATGGATTGACGGCGTGGTCGGATCAGGGCGTAACTTATGAAATATGTTCTACAATACCATCCCTTCATCATGGCTCCTTGAGAAATTCAGAATGGCCCTTCACGTTCTTCTATTTTTCTTCGCAATTTTTTCTTTGGACTTTACCCTATTAGAAAAAGCCCTACAGATAGCGCATGGTCAGATTATTAAACTTTTCTTATTACAATTATATCTCTGTCATTTCTAAAACAAATAAGAATTGTTTCATTAAACTACATACAAGTTCTTCAGACCTAGAGGAAATCTTTTTAATTGTACATTTTTACTCGGTTGTAAGGCCGTGAAATGAAATATTTTTCTTGGCGCAGTGGATGAGACGTGCTAAACAAAACAGCTTAATTTTTTAATACAATTTAATTTATTTTCCTTTTATTTAAAAAAAAAAACATTGTACCAAAGTATAGCACGACAAGAATATAAATCCGACTGTATGGAGTTAAATGATAATGATTAATTATTAGTCATCAATGATAAGTGACAAAACAAAGACAAAATTGAAAATATTGCAACAAATAGTTACATACGAGTTGTAACGAAATTATAACGTGAAAAATACTTTATATTTTATAGCCAGAGGGGAAAAAACGTAACTTTATTCTAACTTGGAAAACTAGGAAAAAAAAGATCGTAGGTGAGGTCACAACAGAACGACAATTCTTTCAGTCTTTACCGAGTTTTCTACTATTATATCCTCATCATCAGGGAGAATTTGCATTAGGAAACATTGCACTTAGAACATATTGTATAAAAAAATTGAATAATTGTTCTGCAATTTTTTAAAATAATATGTCCTAACTGCGATATTTTCCTAAAATAAATAAGCCCTGATGATGATATAATTGTCGAAAAGCTCGGCAAAACTTAAAGAATTGTCGTTCTGTTGTGACCTCACCAAAGATCCTTTTTGAGAAAGTTGTTCAACAGGAGGTTGATCCATCACCTCATCTTTAATAACTTTATTTATTTTTTCTGTTTTTTTGAAAAATTATTAACAGTTGAATTGTTGAATCAATTGATACCGGTAGTGCCACACTCCGCGCGTAACATGCAAGGGGAATACAATTTTTTTCATCATTCAAAACCGAAAAGCGGGATAGACTGGAGACATGTAGACGATTTTCCGATAAAATTGTAGAGACGTAAAAGGTTTGCTTGCTCACTCAGAAGACTAAAGAAACAGAAGGAATGGTATTATAAAGGAGAAACGGAAAACCTCTTTCCTTGGGCAATTCGATGAACTTCCCTAATTTGACTTGGGAGGAGTTTAGAAAGGCCCGGCCAGTAATTTATATGCTTTCATTTGTACACGTAAAAGAGCAGCCATAATCCTGAGCCGACGTGGTTTATTTTAAAAACAGATAACAATCGTGTGTATAACTGCTGTAATTTTGGATAGAAGACAGGATGCCCAAGTTCGACCATTTTGAACAAATGGCAAGTGCAGCTTTAAAGTAAACAAAATTTAGTAGGCCAATCCCAGTTTCTAACAACGGCATACGTGGGTCGAGAAGAGTGAAGAGGTTTTTAATAAACATTCTCTTAACTTTTTCGGTCATCTCATATCTCTGAAATCTACAGATCTGGCAGCGTAGGCCGGAAGGAACGTCAAATGCCTTGAAGTTTGAAAAAGCTCAACTAGGTCCTGAGTGAATAGATCATTCCAAATCCTATTTACTGATAACTTTAGCGAGTGTTGCTTTCACTTGAATGTGATCGGTAAAAGGGAATTTCGACGATAGATCGACCTCATTCATATTCGTACTTATTTACTACGTTTATTTTCTTATTGCAATTCCAACGCTCTGACACAACTTTCTTACCACCTTTTCCGAAAATTAACATTTTAATTGTATCTAGATTTACGTTAAACATTTCCAATTAATCTGGCTAAATCTGGAACATTTATTTACAATAAACATACTGAGATACCGAGGTAAAACCCCCCAGAGCTCCAAAATAATTTTCCCCAAATTTTTATTTTATATTTCTCATAATATTTACAATAATAAATAAGTAGCTCAAAGATTTTCTTTGATATTATGAAGTTTGAAAATACTATATATACTTTGGCTAAAAAAGGTTGTGACAAGATTGTCTTTATTTAAAGAAATTCTTTATTTCCAGGATGATGTCTAAAAGTAAAAGCACGGAATGATGAGGAGGATTCTCACTTTGCTACTTCTTGCAGCCAACTTCGTGCTACTGGCCTTCTGCGACAATTTAGGTAAGTTGTTCCATTATAAATCCCATCTTTCTCCGATACCACGGCGTTGTGGATTTTTCCCGCGGGCATGAATATTCAGAATGGTTTTTCACCACAGCCCACCTTCTTTTAAACAAATGCAAAGCAGCTCCATTGTAAGGTGGACGGGTTTTCCCGCGTATGAGCCTTCAAGTGTTCTACGACACCGTCGATCAACTGACGGAACTTTTTCTCACCACCCTAAAACTGGTTGACAGGGGTTGAAAAAACAGCTACGAAAAGAGATTCAATGCCTTTTAAGCGTGTTGTAAACCAGAAGCTCACTTTTATTCTTTTCTTCCAAACTATATTTTTGGGGCCTTTTGTCTTTAGGATTTTGTAAAAAGATGGTTGTAAAAAAGATTAGAAGAGGGAAGATCAAAACTTGAAAAGTTATTATCTTACATTCTGGGAAAGAAATGTCATAAAATATAAAACCATTTAACAACAAACCATTCACGTAGAAACAAAAGTTCAAGTCCAACAATTTTGTGGAATGAATGGATTCTAGACAGGAAATATACTTACGAACTTGTTGCTATCAATCTTTCAGAGACAATTTCGTTCAGTTTTTGCCGCTTTATTTACATAACATTAAAATATTATAAATCCGGCATTATCATTTTAGATGGAGAAAGCAATATATTATTTTTAATAGAATTGAAAAGTTTAAAGGTTAAAGATGCACTGTGATAACATCATAATTAATAAAATTTATAAAGTAATAAATATAGCCATTTTTTATTTTTATGAACATTTAGACATTGAAAGATTTCACTACCACAAACGGTTTATAGTATTTTATGGGGTATGGGAGATAATAAAAAGGGCCAGATTGGAAGAAGAAAGCTCAGAATGGAACTTAATGTGTAGGAAATGATAAAGCCTAGGGATGCTAGGTTCGGTTAGATTTCAATTGGCTTCGAGATATCCTTTGTAGGTTCAAGTATGTCTAGTATTGTAGAGTTACTCTGTTGCATTTTATATCTGAATTTGAAGTAGTCTTTATAGTTGTCCATGTCTTCTGTGCTGCTTTTGCTTCTTCAGTCTAGCTTTGATCACCATCAGTCTATGGTACAACAAGTCCTATATATTTCACTATTATCAATTTCGATAATTTCTTCTTGCTGGTGTTTAATCCAAGTTTTTTCATTAAGGTAAAAATTATTAGGTTGTATTTTTTTTTTACGATTTCATCTTTATTTTTTGCGACTTTCTTCCACAATATATTGCATATATTGACGGTTGGCCGTCAGTTTTTTAAACTATAAATAGTTACAGGAAAGGACCTAGAATGATCCTTTTTACCTTTTTGACCATAGGCGGCGGGTGCCTTAACAGAGTCACACGAGAGCCAGTGCACCAGATCCTGTCTGCATAGACGGGGGAAGGGTAACTGAAAAGTTCCAAATTAAGCCCTAGTGACACTGGGAATAGATTCGTGGTGGCACGTGGTGACGCCTCTGGCGGGAACTTAGGATAGAACCTATCTTCTATTTGTGACCTTCGTCGCGCCGCGTGATTCGGCGAGTTCCCTTGGGTAAGCAAAGGATCGGACCACCTAGGCAGAGCCTATGGCGTCTCTCGAATGCGCATAGCAGGTGTATGCTGAGCTCGATAAAAGATTTTTTATCGTAGGCGATGCTCATCACCAGGGTGCGGTTAGCAATAACACCTAAAACAAAACCTCGGCCGGGGTGGATCCAGTAGTTTCTACGGTAAGGAAACCCCTATACTCAGGGAGATAGAGTGGCTCTTTGTGCGCGGCATACGGTTCGATACTTAATGCGAACACACGGAATCGTCAAACGGGGAGGGAGGTCTTGGCCCGTAAGGGTTGGGGCACCTCTACACCAATGCTGCGGCGGTAACACCATTCCGTCGTATGCGGAGATGCGTCAGCTCTCATCTTGAGAGTCCAAACGTCCGATTAGGCCGAATAGGCCAGGTGCGGACGTTCAAGATCTCCTAGACTTGGGAGCACGAGTACTCGGGAACGACAATGTGAAATAACAACTCAAAACTCTTGTCGCTTTGGTATAGCGTAGGTCACATCATATATTGATGGTCATATCGGGTTGGGGGGAACGCTGTAGTGAGTTATAGTGTCTAACACTCGGCTGGAAGATATTTCTGTCATGAGTTCCATTCCCATGACTCCTCTTGATTTTCTGGCTAATGAATTGGGAGATAAAACATTGACACCCTCAGTAAAAGAAGGGTTCTGGTTAAGTTCGAATCTATGCGAATAGTAAAAACACTAAAAAAATTTCGTCTTAAAGGATAGGGGCAAGAACGATCCGATTTAACCCTTTTAATTTTTTTAAATAGGATCGATTTTTTCAATTTTTAAAAAGCGATATCATTAGATTTTTCTGGAATTAAATTACATTTATCCGGCTTATCAATCCGGGCGTTTATGAAGGTTCAAAAGAAAAAAGAAGTTCCTGTTTGCTATTGACCCCTGCCCCGGGATTTTGGGATTGAGGATCGCCGACTTTTAGCATCAGTTAACTGAGCCGATAATTCAACTCTTTATGAGCACTCTACCTCAGCTGAGCACGTCTTTCCATAAAATTTGAAATCCCCATTCCTGAGAGACGGACCTACTACAGTTAGCCCCCTGGAAATATCCAGCTCACGTACCATTTAAATCCAGGCTATCATGAGAATCTCAACTGCTACCTAAATCTCGGCCCGACTCAGCCGGCTACACACGGAAAATATTTACAGAGAAAATATTTTTTAATATCGCCATGCCTTGATTTATACCGCTTCGCCGGGTTTCTAGAAGCCTTTGCATTCAAACGTTGTCCATAAAAGAGAATTAATGAATAAAATAAAACACAAGTCGTCCGTTTAATCTTTAAATCTACCGCTTCGATTAATTTCACAGTCCTGTTTTTCTTGTCGGACGAACTGATACTCATCAGCAAAAGGGGCGATATATTTTTGTACAAAAACAAATCTTGTCTGAATAAATAAACACTGTTGACGCTAAACCTTTTTTGATCTAACAATACACAAAAAACGATTTTATACGGGTTTTCTAATCCAAAAATATAAAATCACTTCAAAGAGCTGACGGAGTCCCGATCAATACTGACAACATAGTATTTCTTAATTCGTAAATATCAATTGTCCCTGTGCCACCCAACATTGTAATTCAAATTTTCTACTCGTCTAGATTTGGCTTTGGCCGCACACAATCCCCGATATTAATTTGCCGACCGGTTCTAATCACAGTGCGGTGACGTGGAATCTATGATGATAGATTGAAAGTTCCATGCCTTATTCAATTACGACCTTAGACCAGAAGCTCGCAAATTTGGTAATTTCTCAAAATATACCATTGTTTGTGTTCCAATAACAAATGAATTTTAATTATTATTTATTTGTTGCTGTTATAAGTACAAAAATATTCAATGAGACAATGAATATTTCACACCTTAAAGAAAACAATGTACCACTTGCTTAAATGGACTGCTGTGCAATTTTCTTCATTGTCAAAAGAAAATTAATTTCTTGGTAATTATAAGTGTTTCGGTCGGTCGATTTGATCAAAAACTGAGTGAGAATTTCTAAGAATATTTCTGGCATTAGGGGAGGGTCAGATGTAGAATAAGCCTTGATTTGTTTGTTAGAATGGGTGGTTAGTAGTAGTGTAGACTGACCATGGCTCAGGCTGACCGTGTATTTGTGTACAGTTGTGCAGAGCGTAAATATCGTGTAATAGTGTTTTTGCTCGTTTATCTTCATCCACTATTGAGCTCACCAATTAGGTCTCTGTGTTCTTGGTTTGCTTGTGTTGCTATGATAGGATTGGAATGTGTGAACAGAATCGAGGTCTTGTCCAGGTGGGTTGTGATTCGTGTATTAGAATATTTGGGTATGTCGGAAAAGTAGATTTTAAAAAGGACTGGTCTTATGATATGTCCTTGCCGTACACCAGCTTGGTTTGGCACGTCGCGTGCAAAATCGTTCAAACACTATTAATGCTTTCTCAGGTTACATTTCAATTGTTTACCCATTCTATCCTTCTAGTCGGAGATTACCTTGTTTATGTTGACAACTATGAGCTGAGCGTGAATGTCACGTAAGTTTTGGTTCGTTTAATCTGGTCCTTATCCGAGTTCAGTAGTTAATAATGAAGTTTAGTTGTTGCATTTTGTAGTTAAGCTGAGATCAGAGAGTGTGAATAGGATCGCGGTGAAGTCCGAGTTTTGTATGTTAGAATTGGTGGTTATGACATCAGTGTAGACCTTAAAAAAGATCTTTGGATTCTTCCTTGTAGAACGCTAGCTTTGATTTGCAGGATGCATGCCAAATCATAAAGAAGCCGTTTCTGTTTCTTAGTCATTGCTTAAGCCGTATCCTATACAACGAATTCTTGCCTTTAATCTGATTTTTTTAAACAATGAGCCTGTTATGATGATAAGAATGGAATACAGCCAAGCAAGAGTTTTGTATTTCCCGCACTATCTTTGGCTTATTGCACATTATCTAGTGACTTAGTTGTGTGTACCCTAGATTATGATTTCATTTGCAGTTTCTTCATTCTCATTGCATGTCTTACAAATGAAATCATCCCTTAATGTTACGAAGGTGTTTTAGCAGATGCAAGCAAACTGTATATAGCCCAATCAATCCTCCGAGATTTACTCTGTTTAAGCGTAGCAATTTTTTCCACAGATTTGGTGAGGGTTCTTTATCCGGTGCTTAATGCGTCTGCCACCAGTTGGAGTTCGCCCACTTCTCTTTCTGTTTTTTTGTATTGCCCTACAATGCCCGTTCTTGCGGTGTCTTGCCCGTTCATCTGTCTACATGTCGAAACCTGACGTTTTATCAAACTATAAGCTGATGTGCACCGAGTACAGTGCTGGCCGTCCGTGTAGAGAACGAGAGATAAACAAAAATTAAGAACACATTTTCTTGTATTATCTGCAGGAGAACAATAAGTAAATTGAAATAAAGTCCATCGGGTAAAAATAACGCATAAAAGCTCAATTCAAATTGAAATCATACAAGCGCACCTGTGTACATTCCTCCCGAACAAAATTTCTCTTATTAAACTGCTATTATGTTGGTTCGGATTTGATCGTATGGCGGATTTAAATAAAGGTTATATAGTTATAATAAAAGTGACGGAATTAACTTGATTTTATGCTTTCGTGACCTATAGAATCTGAAAGGAGTGAGTTAATGCCGAGATTAAGATTTTAAGCGTCCAGATTACAGCGTAGTAAATCGACCACTGAATACTGCAACAGCAGTACACCATTTATACGGAGGCAGTAATCGTTTAAAGCAAAGCTTATTTGATGTTCGCCATAAAAAGGGACGTGGAGTGGGAATCTGTGCGTTAAAAATCCAATGAACTAGACCATCTTTGACAACCCCTTGTGGGGGGGGGGCGACCCGACGTCGGTGTCTCCGGGAAGAATCAGGTCCGCCGGGAAAACGGCCCCCGCGCCACCTTCGGCCCACATCTTTTTATGACATCTCGACGGTCGAGAAAATCCGCTTGAAAGGCATTATGGAAGCCCTTTCCAGGAAACGAGCCGGAAAATGATCGGAGAGCCGGAAGGCTGCGCTTAATTTACTAGCATCCGCCCTCTTCCGCAGATTGTAAATTTTACCAACTCGCTCTTGTCCCCCTCCCCGCTCTTACGGATAGAGGACACTGTTTTCTAGAATTTTTCTCAGTGAACGAATCTGGTAGGGAAAGCTATTGAATCAGAAGAGCTATTCCTTTGCGAGGGTCCCATTTTTGATTGCCAGAATTTATCACCTACGTATCTTATTTCTGATATCTTTCATCCTTTTTAATAGCATGAAAAAAATGAAGCGATTCCCCTAAATTTTTATAGCTGGCTTTTTGTTTTATTACTGTTTGAATTGACATATCTTTCCCTGGAGATATGTTTCAAGCCTTTTGACCTTACACATCCAGTAAACGAGTGAAACGAATGGCGAAAACAAAGATGAAATTTAAAAATTATAATACAATCAAAATTAATAACCGTTCGCAATTAAAACTGCAAATCCATCTTCGTTCAAATAATTACTATACATTTCTATTTTTATAAAAAGAAAAGCTGCGAGAAAGTCACATAAAAAAGTATATTTACTTTTCATTCACATTCTTTATTTATCTTAACTCTACATCTCTTTTCTATCTACCTATACATACCTGTATATTTCAAAGATTCTCCGTATCTTTTTATCCATCTAGTTCTCTCTTCTTGTCGCTTACTTTTCTTCCCCATTCCTCTGCCATACGATTAACGAAGAATTATACAAAAAGAATAGTTCACAAACCGTTATTCAATAATATAGAAATGAGTTTTTATAACACGTGACAAACGCTGAAGAGATGTAAAGCACGCAAAGAAAGTAAAAAATTACGAATATTTCTGTTAAACAATAAACAATTAATAATTAAGATTAAGTATTGTTAAGTTATTAGTATTAGGTATTATTAAGATTGCAATAAATAATAAAGACAGGCAAAAAGAAATGTGACATTGTTTCAAGTGCTCACAGTGATATTGAATTAAAAAAATATTGTTATGTATATTTTCTAACTTATATAATCATCATCTCTGTCACATTATTTTCAAAATTTATATGTTTATTTAGATGTTTATAATTTTAAGCTACATCATTTTTCTTAAGTTGTTAAATACAGGAAAATAACTTAATCATTGTGTAGTCCATACATTAAAAAATAAACATTTTGTTATAATAAGTTTTGTAATGTGTAATAATATCTGTCTCGATCGTACAACGTCACTCATCCTTGAATTTTTTTTTGTTTTGAAGTTTTCGATGTTACTCTCGATCTCTATACTACTTCCTTCCCTTTTTGTGTTTATTATAAACTTGCCCTAACTCTGTCCGTCTGTCTGTTTCCGGCTTCCTTCTGACATCAATCTCTCGCTCGTACTCGGTCATTGTATCATTCAACTTTTCTTTCATCCTTATTTTTTTTTTTTAATATTTTTACTTCCCTGCTTAATTCACTCAATTTGCATACAATCTTTTCTCTCTCTCTCTCTCGCTCTCTCTCTCTCTCTCTCTTTCGTACAGTATAAAAATGTTATAGAATACAAAGTACATTTGTCTCACTCTTACTCCCCATCTCTATCTTTTTTAGTCATCATTACTCTACTTTTGCATTTTTCGGTTTCATTTTATCTATCCCTGTCTCCCTCATTCTCTCTCTTTTTTCTACTTTCTCTTTCTCTTTCCTTATATCTCAATCCCTCTCACTCTTAAACACACGCACACACACACACACACACACCTCTCTATCAAATCAATGTATCTACCCACCTCACTCCAAACTAACTTCTCTTAGATTCTCCTTTTTTCTCATTCTAACTTTCCTCAGTCTTTTACGTTATAAACGTAATGAGGAATGGGTGGCAGAGAATGATGTACCACAAGATTAGGCAAAAAGTATTTGCCTTTGTTGGTTCAAAATTAATTGCTTTATAAGAACTCGTAGAATAAAAAAATTGAATGTTTTTAAAAAGACATTGTTTTGAATCAAGATTAATTGTTTACTTTGAAAAGTAAATATTCTCGCTGGAAGCAAGATCTATATTGATTTAAGGCTCTCTTCTTGATTGTCTTTTATTTAATTAATATTATAAAAAATGAAACCTTCAAATTGCTTTCTGGACGTAAGGATTGGGCGAATATTAAAATTTAGGAGAATATATATTTTTGTAAAACTGATGTTTAGTATTTAGTTGGTTTTGATGTTATTATCGTTAATGTCTGTCAGCTTCAATTCTTTATGTTATGAAAAACTAGCCGATTTTCCTTATTTTGAAATTTATATACTGTTAAGTTTTATAAATGATTTTAAAAAAGATCTAAGTCAGAACTTTGGTACCAACTCTGAGTTAACAAATGCGATCAAAATTTTGGGGAGAATTGAAAATTTACATAATTTTGTTTGCTTTGTAAATTAGAGTTCATGGTATCACTGGAAGTTGATTTAATGACGGCAACTCAACCGAAAAGTGCCCTACCCTCGTTGATTGGGCAAATCAATGTTGAGGGCGAGTTGCGGAAAACTATTGCAGTTGGAATGGTCTGTTGTCTAGAGTTTGTGATTAGAGCAATCAGGTTGCCGGAGGCGGCGAACATTGCCACTCCAACTGCTGCCTCCTTATCAGTGCTACTCATCCCGAAACTGCGGATATTAAATGGATAAAAAAATACCATTCGCCTCTTTTGACGTTTCCATTACTGCTGACAGATGTCTCCACATTGCGACCCCCATGCATACCGACTGGCATGCCTAAAAAAAAAATCTAATCACATGCGGGCATAACATAATCAATAAGGGTATCTTACGCTTTATTTCATCGGGCGGTTCCCTGAGAAAAACGGAATTCGTTCGTTATCTACAGGAAATTATTAAAATTCAGAAACAACATAAAACGTGAAATAGTAGAAAAATAAAAAATAATAGAAAAATTCGTTCTCTGTATGATTAAGGCATACGAAGCATACTTTCCATGCAACCGGTTCTAACTTTGAATCCCGGTATTACCTACGTAGTTTTAAATGTTCGTTGAAAAAATTATATTTTAAAGGGTTTTGACCTCTCGTAAGCGACACCAAAATTGTACTAGTAAATTCGACAGGAAATGATTTGTCTACTTCAAATTTGCCACATAAAAATGTTCAATAATGAGAGTATAACATTGAAGAGCCTAATTTTAATTTTTCAAACGAGATTCTCGGCCATGTCGTCATTTTTCAAGCTCAAAGTGACTGTTAAAAGTATCGCTTATCCATGTTCCTCATACGATGGCCGTGTTACTACACATATCCTATTTCTGTTTTAAATTTAATAATTATCCTCAGATTTATCTTTTAATTTATCTCATTTTTTGGCCATATGTGCTGACAATCCGGCTAAGTGAATAGGAAAGGAAGGTAATCGGATAGACAGAGGGTGAAATTTAAATTAGAAAATTTAAGAAAGAGCGAGGATGAAAGTTAGAAATATAGATTTAATAACAGTCGTAAGCGAACGAATGGGGAGGGAAAGATAGATAAATAGAGATAAAAGTAGAGAGAGTTGGGGTGAGAAACAGAAAGAAAAATAACGATGATAATATGTTTTATTTATTAGGTTTACCGATAAGTAGATAAATAAATAGAAAGATGATGGAGAGAGAGAGAGAGAGAGAAGAAAGCAGAGAGAGAGAGAAAACAGAATATGACTAAAAGTGTTGGACGGAGAAAGAGAGAAAAGAAAGATAAAAAGAGGGTGAAAGAAGGAGAAGAGAGAAATAAGGATAAAAGAAAAAAAGAGATGTAAGTTAAACAAAGGTTAAAAGAGAGTTGAAGAAGTAAAATAAAGAATGAAAATTAAAAGGAAAAAGTGAGATGGAGGGAAGATGTGAGAAAAAAGTGCGAAAATCAGAAAACAGAGAGACAAAATAATTATGATGATGTTCTATTTCAGTAGATAAATAGGTACACAGATAAATAAATATTAAGATAGATAAAATATAAATGGAGAGAGAGAGAGAGAGAGAGAGAGAGAGAAGAAAGCAGAGGGAGGAGAAAAAAGAATAAAACTAAAAGTGTTTGAGGGAAAAAGAGAGATAGAGAGATAAGAAAGATGAAAAGAGAGTAAAAAAAGGAAAGAGAGAGAGAATGATAGAGTGAGAGGGGAGAGATGGAAGTTAAACAAACGTTAAAAGAGAGTTACAGAAGGAAAATAAAGAATGAAAATGAAAACAAAAAGAGTGAGATGTAGGGACGATGTCGGGAAAAAGTGTGAAGGTCAAAAAACAGAGAGAGAGAGAGGGAGGTGTTGAGTGAGAGAGTGATAGGTACACAGATAAATAAAAAGATAGACGGAGAAATAGATAGAGAGAGGAGGGAGGAAATAATAAAGAGTGGGGAGGAGAGAGAGAGAATGAGCGATGAACAATTATTTACAGTAAACAAGTTTAAACCAAATTTTATTATATATAAATATTTCATCATAGCTAGATAATGTCGGTAGTGGTTATTTCCTTCAATAGGATTTTTCTAATTTATTTTTATTTTCTTATTTATCGTGTTCTAGGGGGAACCAATCAAAACATAACTTCGTAAATATATATGATAGAAACCTACCGATTTCTTCTCTGGTACACAATAAATGACATATTAATAAATAATAAAGTTATTAATAATAAAACAAGAAAAAATAAATTTGTGAGGTGCTTCAAAACATTCGTAATCTCACGTTTAACCTAGCCCAAAGATTGAGTTTGGACAAATCGAATTTGCAGAGAAACTTTTGGGCGATTTATATTTCAATATTACGTATTCTTTATTTTCTGGAAACTTTGACACTTGAAGGCACACGAAAGGGGGAAATTTTATTGCGTTGAACTTCAAAGGAAACTTCGTTTAAGTCTCAACAACCCCCAATATGGGGGAACACTTCTTGAAAGATTAACGCCCACATGTCCATTAATTTTGAGAAGTACCATCCAATTCTTTTGACACGTTACGAGATATGAAGTCTTTTGATGATGTCCATTTATCCTGGCCGAAAGATGAATTTGAGGTATTTCTAAGAAATCAATAAAGCACACGTCTTCCACAGGAACAATACATCAATAATATAATGGAATTTGGAAAAGTGGATAATGTTCCAACCATACTGTTGCACTCTTAAACGTCTATATTTTATTTTAATTATGTTCTTAAAATTTAGAAGAAATTAACATACGTTGAGATTAAATCGACTTTTGATTGCCCTAATGCTTTATTCATAAATTCATATAAATCTAGTCAATAATTGATCAAAATTTATAATTTGACATTGATAACATTTTTAGACTTTTTATTATAAGAAAAATAAACACTATGTTATTAGCACACAATTGTTTCCAAATGTGGAAGGAGGGATCGTAAATTAGAATAACAGTATTGTACGAATTTGTAAAACGGTTTATCAAATAGGTTTTTTATTTTATTAATGAATATATAATAAGTTATTTTACTTTTCCTTTGTAATTATTATGGAAAACACATTTTTTTTTAATTTGATCCGCCTGCGCTAAACCATAAATTTAATATTAATCGAGTCTGGCAGGATATCTTAAGATAACTCTTTCACCATTTATCATGCATGTCGGCTCGAAGTCAAACGGGTTTTTGTTAGCTTAGCCAATAAAAATATTTAGTCGGTTTTCAAGGTGTTCTTAACGTATTCAGATAAGGATGATAAAAGGTCCTAATCCTAACACAGCGATGGTATGCGGATCATAAGATTTTTGACTTTTTATCATCATTGTTTTTCTTCTTCAAAGGATCACAAACTCCACCAAGCCCTAAGAGGCCAGGAATAAACCTAACTCAGAGGAAAACCTCAGGGGCACAAAGAAAGTGAGTATCTAAAGAGCAAGGACCCAGCTATTTGGTTAAAAGGTGGGCGGAAGGCATTCTGGTGATTCTGAGACAGCGTTGGAACGCAAAAACCTGACCTCTTTCCATTCTTCGGGGATGGGTGAATTTACATGGGACCAGCCCGGCATATACTGACCTACATCTAGAATTCACTTAAACTACAAAGCCACCGACATAGCGCGGGGGAGAGCGAGAGAGGAGAGAATGAGAGAGAAAGGGGAGAAAGAGCGAAAGCACAATGCGAGTAAAGCCTCAACCGCACCCTGGGGGAAAAGGACTAACGCCTCTTATTCTTACGTGGTTGAAATTTTAAATTCCTTCCTCTCTGGAATATCTTAAGGTATTTTCCGCTCACAATGATCTTAAACTGAATTTAAAATGAATCCCTGAGGGGGTGGTCAATTAAGTAACTAAACAATATGCGTACTTGAATTTATGCTGCACTAAAAATTGCACTTTAATAGATGAATTAACGTTTTTCTAATATGCATGACAGTTTTTATACGCCAATTACCAAATTAGAAAACCTCATTGTCTCAAATCCTTTAACGTCTGATTAAACTTACAAAATACGTTTATATTATTTAACGTGTAAATAGTCTGGTAATTACAGCACAGTGTCAATAATAATAAATTAGTTGTTCTTTCGTCGGTATTAATTACATTTGATCAAGTTAGTCCCTCTGGATTTTAATGATCGTGCTCAAATTTACTCAAAGTAACTTAAATGCTTTCGAACGTGTTTTTACTTTCCTGTTGTTCGAAAGAGTAAATACGTATCGATTTCATGAAATCGAAGGGAAGACGCAAGCATTTGAAAAAAGTAGAAAATGGAAGAATAAATAAGAATTTGTTAGAGAGTAATTGAAAAAGTGTAAGATTGAAAAAATTAGTTTGTATGATAGAGAAAGAAAAAGAGAGACAAACAAACAGAGGGAGAGAAGTATTGAGAAAAGTGAGTGAAAAAGAGAGATTTGTAAATAATAAAGACAAAAAGAGGTTAAATGATGGGAAAAAAGGAAAGAGAAATAAAGAGAGGGAGAATGAGTGAATTAAGTGAAGAAAGTAAGAGAAAGAGATATGGGAGATAAAAATAAAAATAGGGCAAAAAAAGAGAAAACAGATAGAAAATTAAAACAGAGAGAGAGAGGGAGAGAGAGAGAGAGAGAGAGAGAGAGAGAGAGAGAGAGAGAGAGAGAGAGCAGAGAGAGGAGAAGAAGGAGAGAACAAAGATAAAATATAGAGAGTGAGAAAGAGAGAAAGAAGAAAGATTTTCTTTTTTCGACTGGAGCTTCCGACATCTAGATCATTTGAGCCCCTAAGTGTATATTCTACTTACCCTTTCAAACATTACATTCTTACAAATAAATACATTCCTAACATAAATGATTCCATTCCGTTTGGTCCGTGGAGTACTTTGATCCTTTTCCGCCGACCTATACTTAAACTAGATTGGAGTCGATGGAGTACTTTTTAGCCATAGACCCCGAACACACTCATATGCTCTTCAAGTTCGAGGGGCAATGATCTTCACCCACATCCCTCGCCATTCACACTAATAAATACATGCACTCAGACAAAACATATAGATACACAACACATATAGACAATACAAAAACCCACAATAAGTGTCCCTTAAAAAGCGGAACAGAGGAATCTGAAAGTCGCTGCAGTCTCTAGTATTATCTTCAGATAGGATTCCACGCCTACACGCTCCATGTACGGAGCCGTGGCATGGCATGTTTCCAGTATGTGGGACGCATCGAGCCACCTTTCTTTGCATAAAGGGCACTTTCGCGGGCGTTACAAAAGATATTAAGATAAAATAGGAAGATTGATTTGTTGATTGATGGATTTCGATTTATTTATTCAAATAAACGGATAAGTAAGGTCTCTCTTAACGTGTAATTAAAATTATGATATCTATTGAGGATTATTATACCGGAGGGTGTTCAAATTTGTCAGATTGTGCATAAAAAAGTTGGAATGGAAGAGATTTGAAGGGGTTTAATTTTTTATATTGTTAATATAAATAAAACAGACATAAAATAGAAATAACAAATTATTATAAAATCAACAATAATCTAAATGAATAAAGAGAGAAGAAGTTGAACTTTTAATTAAAATGAATTTTTTTACAGAGCATAATATTGTTGAGTAACATCATTAGATATAAATTTTTCGTAAAATTCTAAAAAACCAGAGGAGAGCGTTCTACAATTGGAAAACTAATTTTGCGAATTAAAAATGAAATAAAATACTAATAAAATGATTATTAACGTTTTAAAAGTTAATATAAAATTGTATAATAAAAATAGAATGAATCATTAATGGAGTTTAAGAATGAGAATAAAATGAAGGTAAACTACGTAAATATAAAATAAGGTGCATGCTAATTTGTAGTATTATATTGAACACATTTCTTCAATGTGATGCTTTACTTTGAATGATTTTATACTTTTTATTTGAACTTTATATTTCGGTATTGAGTTAAAGATTTTTGAAGCTTTTATTTTAAATGAATTACTACTTGATTTCGTTCTATTT
Organism: Cimex hemipterus; assembly: GCA_039619505.1. Taxonomy (NCBI): domain Eukaryota; kingdom Metazoa; phylum Arthropoda; class Insecta; order Hemiptera; family Cimicidae; genus Cimex; species Cimex hemipterus. The sequence continues at coordinate 22,125,998 of CM077109.1, read as the reverse complement.
ACATGGATTAAGAAATTCGCTGTTTTGGTATTAATCTTAAAGATATTGGTTCCAAATTTTACGAGGGGTTTTTAAATTTTTAATATTCTCTATAAAATGATTTGTAAGGATTAGATTGGTAGGTCTTTAATTTTGTTTTATTGTTAACATCAAAAATTTATCATATATTCTAGAATCATATCCTAGGTTAAAGATGCATGTATTTTCTGCTTTTTGAGTTTATATTCTGAAGACAGTTGACATAACTCATGATAACTACGTTACAATCAGTATGTGTCGTTACAAGTAAATTAATTAGTTTTACGATATCAGATTTTGTTTTATTAAAATCGAGAGAGAGAGGACGATAAAAGGAGACAGAATAGTAATAGAGAAAGACAGAGAAAATATAATATTAAACATATATGAGTTTGGATAAATAAGAAGAAAGATGAAAGACATAGAATGTTAAAGTGGCGAGGAAGTGTGTTTAAAACGAAAAAAAAACACAGTGAAATGGCAAATAAAGCTACAAAATGGCTAGAAATATATAGCGTTAGAATCTTAGATGTTACACGATGTTAGTAAATATATTGATAGAGAGAGAAATAAAAAAGACGGAGAGTAACATAGTGTAGAAGAAAGAAAAAAGATAGAGAACAATAAATTGAGAAGAAAAATATTCCTATTCCATTTGACTTTGATTTTGCATATTTCTCTTTTATTTGCCCTGTATTGATAATGTATTGTATCCTACAGAATAAAAATGGGAGAAATGATGGGCACGATGAAAAAAAAAAAAAAGGATTGAACCGATTTATACTAGCTGAAAGCAAAACTGCGGAAAGAGGAAGAGAAAATAGACAGAGAAAGAGAGAATATATATATATATATATATATATATATATATAATGAGAGAGAGAGAGAAAGAGAGAGGGGAGAAACACACTGGTACAGAATGTGGAAATAGTGACGGAGATAGACAGGGATATTACATAGTATATATTATAAAAATTACAACAGAAAAATTTATCCTTTTATTATTGATCATATTTCATAAAAATAACAACGTAGCAACATAGTGGAGAGAGAGAGAGAGAGAGAGAGAGAGAGAGAGAGAGAGAGAGAGAGAGA
>CM077109.1:22096576-22124875 GCA_039619505.1 Cimex hemipterus | reverse complement strand
AGAGAGAGAGAGAGAGAGAGAGAGAGAGAGAGAGAGAGAGAGAGAGAAAGAGAGAGAATGTGTGAATGTTAGAGGAACGAGTTTATCAGAGAGATACAAGAAGACAGAAAGAAAGAAAGAGGAGAAAGAGACAGAGGGAGAGAAAATAGAGAAAGAGAGAATTGTGAATGTTAGAAGAAAGTGGTTAGCAGAGGGATATAAGAAGAGAGAAAGAAAGAAGGATAGTGAGTAATAATGAAAGCAAAGTAAATGAAGGGTAAAAAGACAGAAAAATATGAAAGCAAAACGTGAGGAGGAAAGGGCATGAGCGAGAAAGGAATGAATGGAGCGAGGGCTAAAAAGAAAGAAAGAAAGTGTAACAGTAGGAACCGATGCACAGAGAAAAGGAGATAGCGTGAAATGTTACTGAAGATAAAGATATAGTATAGTTTTGTCACATGTTGGGAAAGGATTTTATCAAGATGCATTAAATACCTATAATCCAACACGTTTACAGATATTTTTAAGTACACCGATTTAGAATTTGAGTTATATTGTAGAAACAATTGAATCTGATTGAACCATGCCTTGAAAATTGAAATAGAAACCCCTAGAAACTCCCCTTTTGAAAATAGAAAAAAAAGATACCCGAATATGCCATTTTTTATTTTGGCGGACATTTTGTTTGCATATTGGCTATAAAACTGTTCGATTTGAGTTGTTTAAGATGTTTTTAAGACTGGAAGGTTATTAGAGTGTAAATGTGCAGAATGTGCCCTATGTAAGATGGCGATTCCGGTCGAACGGTTCCTGTGTAAAGAAAGTATATTTTACACTCAAGAAGACACTGTCAATGAGGTCATAAGCGTAAAACTCCATCATCTGGGAAGCTCGGTTCAACAGGGTTGTCCGACTTGTCCATGTCCTAGAAACGTCAGGTTCACAATTTACCAACCAAGCAATCGACCACGCCGGCAACTGATTCCACCCACAGTAATTTTTACAAAGAGCGTTTCAACGAAAGACCGGTCTCTTTTGATCTCGAGTTTATTTCGTTCGGTTTTACGCTATTTGACAACTGTGACGACCTTTGAGATTACAGGGCCTTAAAATTGGCGAACTATGGAAGCCGTTGCCATGCGGAAATTTTTCCAAAGTTTTACTTTTTTTCAACTGTTCGGACACAAAAAATTCTAAAATGAACTGAAGAACTAAATAACCTTTTATTGGTTGTTTTCATTAAAAATTAATCACCTCTGGTCAAAGTACAACTAATATTAAACAGGCAGATTTACGTTCAACACAAATATGATTAAACTATATAACTGATTATTTGCAGGTCGTGAGATACGGTCTGGTGTGACGTAAGTTTTAGAGAAATATTTTCTTTATCGTGCCAACGTTTCGATCTTTATTTAGATCATCTTCAGGGCATGGGATTTATAAAAATTGTTTAAATATTACAAATATATGTATGATGTGAAAAAAATGATGAATTTATAAATGGTAAAAAATTTAAGTTCAAATTTTTCTAGCATTGTAAAATTTCATTTTTTTGAGGCTCTCAATACGACAAACAAGATTAACACATTTACTAGGTAAACAAACATTTTAAGCTCTGAAGATTATCTCAATAAAGATCGAAACGTTGGCACGATAAAGAAAATGTTATTCTAAAACCTATGTCACACCAGACCTCATCTCACGATCTCCAAATAATCTTTGGTTAACGGTCACTAAACACTACATAATTTTATATATTTAAAAAAATAAATAAATTGTTGTTGGTGCTAATTAAACATATTATAAACTTCGCACAAATGAAGAGAGATTTTTGTTTGAATTAAATTAACGTACCTAATTAATAATCAATTAATTAAATTAACTCTAAACATCCCTATACAATCATCAATTAACGGTCACTGAACGCCAAACTATATAACATAGAAAGTTTTATAAGCTTGATATAAAACCGAAGACGCAAAAATCATTTAGGTGGAAACGTGTATTTCTTAGTGATATGTTGTTCCATAATTTGTTTATGTCGTGAGAAGCGGACTAGAATGAATTTTTTGCTTACGTTTCGTCCTTTCGGATCATCTTCAGGGTTGTACTGTTCTTGTAGTGACATATTGGTTTTGCGTGAAAGTGATGCCCAACAACTTTATGCCCTGAAGATGACTCTAATAAAGGCCTAAACGCCAGCAAAAATGAAAAAAGTGTTTTTCTACAGAATGTCATTCTTGACCGGTCCTCACGACATCAACAAACTATATATCATTTAGTTCATTTTTCCAATTTGTATGTAATTTTTGTCCAACGATAGTGAAAACATTTTTCTCATTCCTACTTCTTAAACGGCGATCTGTATTCATTACTTTTGTGATGGTGTTTGGACATAGATGTTCTTTTTTTTTCTTATCCTCTAATCGGAAGAAGAATCCGTGTTTACGTTCCTAGGGCTCAGTGGGCGGACAACAACACGTCTCTCCGTTGTATTAATTTGTAACATGACGCAGCAGCTGATTCGTTTGGTTACTACGGGTGTAACTTCCGTCGTAGATCGAATCTCACCTTGCTAGAAGGGGAAAGCAAAGCAGCGGTTAATCAACAGTAAGGTGATAGAACGGTTTTCAATTGGTTTTGCTCTACCGATTGATTGAGAAACAACGATGGACATTTCAGGTTTAAGGACATTAAACTTTAAAACTTGTACATATAAAAAACCTACTATAATAAATAAATCATCAAAAAGAATACAAATCGTTGAAGCAAGAATCACACAGGATATCACGAGATTCACGACAAAAATATGGGATTATATTCTTTATATAAATACTATATTTGAATTGAATAATTCGATTATTGAAAATTAATAAATTCTATTAATACGCTTTACTTTACAATAGTAATAGTTCTCCATGATAATCCAAAATTCTATGGCCCTCTTCAGAGCCATGAATAAAAGGTTTTAAAGGAATCCCTCGCAAAGTTCCCCGTTTCGTTCAGTACGGTACCGTTGGGAATTGTTACCCCGTTTATTGCCGAATCCCTTGTTTTCAATTCCCACACTACCCACTGTATATTGCGTGCGGTTTCAGAAGTTTTTTTTTTTTTCAATCTTCTCACTTTGATATATTTCTTATTTATGAATTGGCATTCTGGCAAAAACCACCGGTGTGACAAGGGGTCCGAAATCGGCTGACTTTGTTATTATGAAGCCCGAAATTGCTTTAATATTGTTTTCCATTAGACGCAGCACGGATCGCCGAGGAGGAAAGTTTCTACTTAACTTGTTGTCAAGTTATCAGCCTAGCCTTGTGCCTGACCTTAATGTTAACACAGTCTAGAAACTTTGCTGGTTTTTTCACGGTTGGTACAGGGCTGATTAGTTGAACGCCTAAGAAGATGCCCTCGTTTTTTAAAGAAAAAGACTATTAAAAAAGTTTTAAACAAAATTTCAAAAATTATTAACGGCCAGTTGATCAAAATCAATCACCACTTTATTACGTCGACTTAAAAATGTCTATCGGTGCAAATTGTGATTATTCCACAATTTTACAACTTTTCTGATATTAAACTTATAATATCAAAATAATATAAACAATATTTAGAATTTTTACTAATTTGTTAATTTTGAACCAATCTAACAACGGTTTATCATCTGCGTCAATAGTCAGTAGCTGCGAGGTAGAGATTTTACTATTTAAAAAAATTGCCTGCGGGAATGAGGTTATATTATTTATATTTTAGTTGCATAGTTTTTTTGTGGTTTGTATTAGTTCTTCGTTAACAATAAATTTTCTCTCAACCCTTCAAAAAAATAAAAAGTCTTAAAAAATGACGAAGAAGGAAAAAGATAGTAATTAAGAGATGTATAGAGAGGGATGAATAGATAAAAAAATAGAGATAGAAAGAAAAAGTGAGAGAGCGAGATAGGGAGAAAGAGTGAGAGAGAGTGCGAGGGGGGGAATAATAAATGAGTGGGACGAAAAGTACAAAAATCAAATAAAGATAGGTATGAATTTACTGCCAGGGGTTGGCGAACAAATAGGAAGAAAAAGAACGATTTTGTTTAATCAGATTTTATGAACCCTCGGGGTGGCGTTGTTTAAAATAAAGCTCATTTTTAAGTAGTGGGTACGAATGCAGGCCCTCTGGAATCGCACCCGGGACGGTCACCGGTACCAATATGCAAACCGTGAGTGAGAGAGAGGGAAGTGTGAGTCAGAGAAAATTGGTATAGCAAGAGAAAATGAAAGGAAAACAAAATCTTAGAAAAGATAAGAGAATTAATTAGAAAGAAAAGAAAGTAGAACAGTACTAGAGAAAGAAGACAGAAAGAGAAAGCAAGACTAAAGGAAAGTTTAAGAGAGACAGAGAAAGAATGAGTAAGCGAGATAAAATAGATATAAAATGTATGGATAGAGGAAAAGATAAAAAAAAGAGAAACCAGCAGTCAGGCAGGCGTTCACACAAAATGTCAAAGAGAGTGAGTGGATGAATGAAAGAGAAGTAAACAAATAAACGAAAATATTCCAGACAATTTATTAGCCGAGATCGGACACGATATACAAGTGTTGCAGTTGTGTCCGATCACTTGCAGATGTGCAAGTGTCCCAAAATACAAAGTATAAGAAAAAATACAAAATAAATGTTATCAAACCCAGAAATAATTCAATAATCCTTCCGGCGAAACAATCATACGAAAATAAGCGGAGCAGACGGTGTAATTCACAAATCTATTGTTATTTCTTTTTGTTCCACTTTCGCTTTATCTAAACGAATAAAACCTCGACCGGAGTTTGTCGTGGAGGGGAAGGGACGGAGGTCTCTTATCAAAATTGTGAGCAAATAAAATTTTCCACTTCGTTCACAAGCCGGAACCGGAGGACTTTCCAGTGTAAAAGTCGTAAACTAGGCGGTGGCCGAAACCCCACGAGATACCGTCACCTCCAAGCCCCCGGCAGCCGGAACCTACCGTAATAACACGGTTTTCAGGCTGCATAATGTTCAACCGACGTCCACCCGGGGTCCAATAAATGGAAGTGAAACTGATTTTTTTATAAAGCCGATTCCCAGCGCTTTAAACAATTCCCATACACAGAAAAAAGTAATTGTGAAGCTTCGCGTTTAATTCAGGTTTACAATTATTGTCCTATAGAGTACTTATTTTAAAGCACAGCCTATAACAAAGATATAAAAAAATATAAAGAAATTGAAATAGACTGAGAGATGTAAAGTGTAAACCACGAAACTGAAACATAAGTAATAACCACCTTCAAACGTGGATGCGCAGCGGCTCCGGCCAGACTAGGAACGAGTGGCGAGGAGTAAAGGCGGCTTTATCGTCGTTCTCTTGTTCTTGCTTTTTTTGGCGATTTCTTTTTACCGAGAAGGAGGAAATTATAGGGGGCGTCGGTGGCCGCAAGGTTTCGTCTTTGGCACGGCCCTCATCACTGTAAGGTAAAGGTCCCGGGTTCGAATCCAGCGGCCCTGCATTTGAACCCGACATACTTATATGACCTCTGCTGTTGCGAACCCTCGGTAAAAAAAAGGACATTATCTGGATTTGGAGGTCTATTTTCGGAGAGAAATGTTATTAGACGTCGAAGCGGACAAGGAGTCGTACCATTATAGCCTGGAATACACTGACAAACATTTCGCCTACTAGTAATATAACTTGATTTATATTTTTATGTATTAATCAATGTTTCACGTTTTTTAACGTCTAATACAAAAAATGTAAATTTTTAAAACGACCGGAAGTTAAAATTTGTTTTAATTTTGTTAAATAAATTTTATTTAACATTTCCATATGGCGTATTTCCTCGTCTTGCCTTAATTACAACTCGAAGACGCCTCGGCATCCTTTCTACCGCCTGGAAAAGTTTTCTGGAGGTTACCACATTCTTCAGGTTGGAATCATTCTTTCTTTCTCAATAAATTCACTATTTTCGTGTTCCGCTCGACCAATTAATATATGAAAATTTTTAGTTGAGATGAAAAAAAGTTAATGGCACGAGAGGGATTCGAACCCACGACCTTCGGCTGGATACTCAGCTTCTCTACCACCTGAGCTATCGTGACCTCGATCCACTCGGACATCAACTCCCCATCGCAAACTCACCTTACGAGTCTCAATAAACTGGCGATCATAGGAGATACTAGAGATCTTAGGCCAATAAAGTAAAGTACCTTAGAGTTCGCAAACTTGATATTAAAGCGCTCGTTAACAAACCGGTAAGTAAAGGTAAACTTGCAATCAAAACTCACTTTCGCCTTTTCACAAGGGAACCAAAGTTAACCAATGCCCCCCTAAGCATGCCCATCGTGGAATCCCACTTGCACAACAAACTTTAAAAAGCAGAGTATGCAAAATAAATCTGAAAGGATTGCTAACTCGTGTTCACTACACAAAACTTTCTGGCCTCCGTGTCCTGGAATTCCATTGCTTAACGAAGTAGTCCGACGAGGGACTCTTAAATTCTTTGTCAAAGTTTCAATAAACTCTAAAACCGTATGTACATCAGTACAGGAGTAAACCGAAACCATCGAATGGGTAAAACAAAATTATCAACATTTTTCACAACGCACTCATTCTAGCCATGAAAATTCAATTGAGCATAAATCCTACCATAAATTGAGGTATATATTTATTTTATGCAATAAATAAATACACTGTCAGGCAAAAATTACACCCACTCTTAATATAACTTGATTAGTATTTATTTATATATTAATCAAATTTTGACGGTTTTGAATTGAGTCTTTTTTCGAAAAAATGAAAAATACAAATAAATGTAAAAAGTACACATATTAAATTTGTTTTAATTTTGTTTTAGATATTTAATTAAGACATCAATATCGCGTATTTCCTCCGCTTGCCTTAATTACAACTCGAAGACGCCTCGGCATACTTTCTGCCAGTCTGGAAATGTCTCTTTGCTGAAAGTCAGCCTATTTTTCGCAAAGCCATTTCGTATAGTGTATCAGGAAGTGATGCACATGATCGATGGAGTGCTTGTATATATATATATATATATATATATTACGCAGGGCGGGCGACCAGGACCCGAGGGGTGTAGGCCCGTACCCCATCCCTAAAAGGTCCAGGACCTGGTCGGCTCACGAGTCCTGCATAAACCTATTGGACTTATTTACAAACCGCAGGATTGTGGACCATTTTATCCTGGGGAGTGTTTTAGTTATGTCCTCTCCTTCGTTAGCAAGGCTAAGACCCTGATGTAATGCAGTGGAAGGCACGTTTGTACTGCGGGAGCGACATATGGACGGGAGTTATCATGCATTACAGTAGGATTGTAGCGGATTTCATCGAGGATAGGCCACGAATGATTCCAACTTTCATTAACATAGGAGTGGCCGTCCTTGTCAAAGACCATCCACGAACAAAAACCAACTCTGTGCCACTCTCCATTGAGGCTCTAGGAAAACTTAGGCCTTGTACCTTTCATTTCGCCTTCTCCACATTCTTACCCGCCCTTCTGGAGATCGTAGAGCAAATCATATGAAAAAACTAGAGCAGACCAGTCGTCCAAAGACCAATGGCTGTGGTCTCGAGCAACCGGGAGCCGTGCAACTCTGTGTTTTCTGATTAATTCTGGCCCTTTTACTCGGCGGAAAGCTATCAGCCTAAAATTATTTTATCTTCTTAGCATTGAGTTTCCGAACTTCCTGGAGCTGATGAATCGCTTTAAAAACGCTGCCGTTTCCGCAAAATTCTCAAAAGTCAAAAAACGGTCATTCTGTGGTTCTGTTACCTTAGGACGTCCAAAGACGGGCTTTCTATGGTAGGACCCGGTTTCTCGAAAAGCTCTAACGGCTTCTTGTGTTTTGTATGTAAATCCGATGACAGTAACTGCCTTTCTGATGGAACGTCCATCATCAATAAGTGCCACCCCACGCGCAACATCCTTAGCACTTCGTGGCATTTTTAAGTTTAAAAAATTGAAATTAAAAAAACAAAGAAAAAAGTAATCAATTTATTTCTTCACAATTTAAATGAAATTGAATAAACATTTTAAATTCTGTAAAAAGCAAACATTGAAAAATCATTTATCCTTGTTTTGAATTAAGGATTAACGGTGTTCACCTCTTATTGATATTCCCAGTTTAAAACATAGCTAAAATGGATATTTCTTGTTTTAAAAAATGAGACAGATTAAGGACAGAGTTTTATTTTATCGAGAAAATAAAAAAAAATCAAACGGGTTGAATTGTTGCCTGTCGATGTATAAAAACTCTCATCTCGACGATTCCCTCCAATGTCCCGACTAAAATAAAGATCTTTTCTTTAGTGAAACCAACCTTAAATAAGAGAGAACACCTTCGACGCATATGAGTACCGATGGGTCCTCTATTATGGTTTATTACATTTTTTTTTAAATTTACTATCTATAGTTACTTGTTACCCAATTGAAAGTAGGTGAAATATACAGAAAAATTATTCAGATATCGTGAGATGCGGTCTGTACCCCACGATATCTGTCTAATTATCGATTAACGGTCACTAATCTCTACAAATTAAAACTTGGATTTTTAGCGTCTTTTATATTTGCTGGTGTTTTTATAAAAACATTCACAAAATTGCTTCTTTCTTGTTCTTCTCCGAAAAAATAGTATGTTATCAACGAAGAGTTATCATCGTTGATAGACACTCCTTTATTTTGATTGAACGATTGATTGCCCTTAAGGGCTCTTGCTTAGGGATCCCCGGGGAAGCTTTTCCGCCCAGTTCCCTCTCGCCCCCGCCAACGTTTCGAAACAATGCGAACCCATCGGGAAAACTTTCCCCTCTAAGAGCACGACTTCCGAAACCAATTTCCAGTTTTCCAAAAAGATTCCATGGATTTTTCATTCAACAGGGAAATATTTCGAATTTTTAAGAGCCCAGCGTTTGGAATAATTCATGATATCCACTTTTTCTGACCAAAATGAACTCCTCTTGTACTTTGTTCTATTTTCATTTAATGCAAAAACGTGTTAGAAAAACGTGAAAATTTACATTCTCATAAAACCATTGGTATAATAAGATTTACACTACACATTGCATATTCATAAAATTTTTAACTTCACTAGTTATCATGGCTTTGGTTTTTTCGATTCTATGATAGTGTTTTGATTTTGAGTCTCTTCCACACTATCGTGCTGACTGAGGCGTGTCTGGTTTTTTGCCGCAAATCTTTGCATTTCCGCCGTGGCCTCAGAGTTCTTTCGATCCTGTAAGTCCTTATTACTGACGTACCAAGGTTCTTTTGCCATGTTTAGTAAGATTTTATTTTTTAGTTTTTGTGTTACTTTGAGATTGCTATGTATGATACATCCCATTACAGTTGAATGCCGTATATCGACATAGGCATTAGGACTAAGTTGGTCAGGTTGCAGCAGCGTCCTGCTAACCAGTACATGTAAACCTGGTTCCTTTTTTCTCCTCTTGTTCTTTCCATCTCCGTTTGGCATCTGAGGTCTAAGAGATGGAACATGATCTACTTTTCTTCTTGGAAAATCTATACGTATAGATTTATGCTGATTATTCCTGATTTTGCATTTTTTGGCCAGTCGTTTAGAGGTATGTTGGTGTCAATATTGAATTATAATGTTTTGTCTATTTTCAAACGGATATTTTTCATTTTTATAATTTGCTAAGAACTAGAGTGGATTTATAATTTATGTGTAATATTATTAAGGTAGTTTTAAGTAGTGTATAAGCAGGTGTGCAAGTGCGATCGGCCGTAGGCTTAGTTGCGTACAGAGATTTTGATAAATCGGCGCGGAGAGTGGGGAGGACATGTGCGAATCAGTGCGACGCGTGAGAACGAGCGTGCGGGCCTGCGGAAGCGTTCCTGCCATTTTCTTGCCAATTTTCGGCGTCTACTCTCCATTGCACCTTCAAGGCTGATAATTGTACGTCTGTGCCAACTCACCTACGAGTTACTCCGCGTACCTATTCATTGTCTACGAAAGAAAATCAAGAATCTACAAACTTCGTGGATCATCTCTTCAATCCAGCATCTAGTTCCATCTTACCCTTTTTCTTCCAGCCTGCAGCATCTTGGACACTAACACTTTGTCAGATCATTCTTTTTTTATTAACTACAGAAATATCTTCTTTTAGTTTTACATGATTAACTTTATGACCATAATTTACTATGTTATTGCATGCAATGCTAATTGGTTTCATGTGAATTTACCGATTCTTTTGTATATGTTTATATATTTTTAATCACAACTTGTATTGATATTATAACAACAAGCGTTTTGAATGTATTAACGATGGTCGTTCCTACTGATATCACCGCCGTCTCATCTACAAAAGGTTGCATTTACTCCATCGATTTTAGGAAAATCACTAGTGTATAAGAAGTGAAATAGTGGACCTTGTGGGCACACCCCCATTTAATATTTTTTAAATGACAATTAATTACGGGTTTTAGTTGAGATGTAAAAAAGTTAATTTAATTAAGCACGAGAGGGATTCGAACCCACGACCTTCGGCTAGGTATGCCGCTGCTCTACTACCTGAGCTATCGTGACCTCGATCCCCTCGGACATCACCTCCCCATCTCACCCTCACCTCTTTTTGCCATATTTCAATGTTGTTTTTTTTTAATTCAATCATTTTTTAATTATCAGTTTCCTTGTTTGACTGTAAATTGTCAGTTTGGTAGGAGGCTATCTACATACTACTTTGGTAGCAACGTAGTTAAGTCCGTTACTCGGTGAATTTGGTCTATGGTTGCATATCTTGTTCAGAATCGAATTTGCTGTTTTAGGATCATCTTCTTTTTGTCTATAATAGGTTTTCTTTGTTTTAATAATATGCTTTCGAAAATCGGTGTCGAAGTCGGTGTAGCGATATTGGTATATATGATTTGACCTCGTTAACCGGTTTCTTCGTTTTTTTATCATACGCTGGGAACGCATTTTAGGCCGTTGCAGAATTAAATAGGATTACTATTTTTCTGTAAGATTTTTTGATTTCGGCTAAATACACCGCTGCTTTGACACTTGAGATATCGTGACTTAATTAATTGAGAGAAGTAATTTAAGTAGATATTTATAATTATTATAATAAATAGATCACTAAATATAATGGATTAATTAGGAAAGTTAATTTACTAACCTCTTTTTTGATAATTTAAAAAAAAATTCCCCAGTAATAAGGTCCTGTTTCTTGATGTGTAGCTAGGCTTATATTTTATTCTTGTGGAGTGGCTGTACTAATACTACCGTAATCTGCTTTTGATGTTAATTTGGTTTGAAAATTTCAAAAAGGTGACTAGCAAAAAGTTTGGCTTTTTCATTGATATTCCTGGCAAAGTTTACATATATGAAGATATAATTGATGTTTAATATTACCGATCTGCCTGAATTTGCAGTTATGAATCTTAATGATTAAGATGCTACAGTTTCTATGCAACATAAAGTTTACGGCTCACCATTTAAACTTTTTATATAACCCTTTCTTTGTGAGAAAAGTGTATAACATGGAAATAAGGTCTCCATGAATATGTATATATAATTCGTTGACAACGTCCGTCCTCCATCACAAAAATAAAACTATTTCTTTTGATGGCTGGTCGTGCTACAGTTATAAGACGTAAAACTTGTTTATGTTTGAATATTCATTTTTTGTACTACTATGTATTTTAATTTTCGGAATTGATTACAAAAGAACAACACCAAAAGTTAAATTTATTTTCTCTGAATATTTTAGAAACGGAAAAACATGTGAATCATTGAAAACCAAAGTCACTAAAAAAGCGTGATCGCACCGCCATCCGAATTTTCTTCTTCTTCTAATATTTGCGCTTAACAGTTGCTTACATGGGGTGTCGGTGGCCGCAATGGTTTAGGCGTTCAATGTAAGGTGAAGGTCCCGGGTTCGAATCCACTGGCCCGACTAACTTAGAAATGGGCTTTATTTTCAAAAACACCCCCTGAGGGTTTATATTACCTCAGCTGATTCAAACCCTCGTAAACATAAATAAATTCCGTTCATTGTAACATCCGCATTGTTTCAAAGAATTCATTCGTTACAAGAAGTGGAATCTAAAATCTTCAGCAGATAACGAAACTGAAAAGTTCAATAGTTTGTAAAATTCATTTAAAATGTCTCATACTCTCTTTTCACGACATTTGTGTTCTTCAGAAGATTTCAGAAAGATTCATTTTTCCCACCGGGAGTGAAAAGTATACCACATAAAATGTATTTTATTCAAAGTAGTTACTTTTTATAGACTTTTAAGAACTAATTAACTTTTCGTAGAAGTTTTTTTATGCTTTGACCTCCTTCATCTCTTTTCTCATTAGAATTAAGTTTCAATAGTTTAGCACCATCAACCCTGAGCAGTGGCACTATCATAATCAATGAAGTTTTAGTTAGATGGGATAATTGTTAGTTGAAAACATGGACACACGGACATACATAGATAGTACAGTCCCATAGAATTAATTATTTTAATAAAAAAAACTGTTTTACATATGTAGGGTAAACAGGTGTATAATAGAGAGACAAAAAGACGGAGATTAGATGGAGATGTACAAAGAGTTGAAATTCAAGATTCTACGTAGATTAAACTAGTTTATGTTGAAATGTTGACTTGAATGAAAGAATGAAATAATAAATGTTTTATTTACTCGAGATGATGTACGTTAACTTAACAGTTCACGAAAGTAGCACAAAGAGCAAATGATGACTCGGCCCTGTTTCCAAGGCTGGCAGTGTAGGCCGAGTAGGTGTACTCCGTGTGGAAGTGTGGGAACCTACCACGCCCTCACAACTAAATACTCTTCATAGATTGTCAGATTAGAGAAAATAATTATGATTTGACCTTTCCCTAAATCCAGTTTTGCGGATAAGTTGTGATGCTATTTCTAACACGGATTACCTGATCGGTCTGTTTGTTCACACTTTATTAACCGGGTAAATAGTACTAGAGGAGCTTACACTCCCCGCAGCCCATACTCCGTACAGTCTAAATCTGATAGCTGCTTATACTGTAATTTGCCTTTGCTTATTTCAACATCGGCCAGTAATTGCGTTAACCTACCTGCCAACTGATGGTTCAGTATTTTTCTGATATATTTGAGATGCAGTTTTAGGGTGTAGCTCGACCTCAAATGTCTAAATTGTAGTAGTTAATTGGCAGGTAGAATAGTTTCTCCATTTTGCTCAATGTTTAAATAACTTTGAGCGCTTTTAGATACCATCGTCTTGTTCTCTAAGTCTTCTTGGTGGTCATTAATTTGCGCCACAAATTACTAACGGCATATGTAGCGCAGCTGACACCTCTCTGCTAATCACCTATTCTTCAACGACTTAGCGAATTTGATATCAATATTCACCTTTGAAGAATTATATTTCAATTTTGTTAAATCTCCTCCTCCTCGCCGCACCATAATTTGATATTTTGTACTATAAAATTAGGGTTCCATTTAACGCAATATTTTTCTAAATCCCTTACATAAGCGTCTACACAGATGATATGATGTATCGACCTGCTTGTTGGACGACTTGAATAAAAGTATCTTCAGTGAGGTCACAACAGAAAAAACAATTCTTTATGTTTATATCGAGCTTTCGACAATTATATCGTCATCATCAGGGCATTCATTTTTTGTATAGGTTGGTTGTCATCAAAAATAAATTGTATTAGAGATGAAATGCCATGGGGGCCGTAACTGTAAATTAAAAATTAAACTTATACTACCTACCTCTTCCACATATAATCGTACAGTAAACCGAGCCTGTTATTATTTTTATAATTTTTTCAAAATAAAATAACATGAATGATTAATATGATGATCAGAAGGTTATTGAATCCCTCACCGTAAAACTGAGTTCACCGTGTGCCCGGATTTGATTAAATTTATTAATATTAAATAGAATTATAAGAAAAATTCATTAAAATTTATTGTTCAACGTTATAAATCACTTACCTGTAGATAAAAATAATTGGAATTGAATGAAATTATTGTTCTACGTTCATTTAAATTCCATATTCCACGTAATTTATTGTTTTTTCCGTCTACCTACACTCGTTTAGGTTAATCACTAATGAATAGATCGGATTTTAACTCGGCCGTTCATCATACACTCTTACTAGATCGATTTTACCTTTTAATAGTTTAGTACAAATAAGTGGTTCAAGGTAAATAAATAATGATTGAAATATTTTTTTTTTTTTTTTTTTTTAGGAATTCTTCCATATTGGGGACGATGTTCTCGTTGACACTCTTTCATAAACAGATACCGAGTTGTAGATTTGACTTTCGAAAGATACAGACATAAAGAATTCTGAATGAATGAATGAAATAAGTTGAAACCTCTTGAAATCAAGGGTGAAAGAATGAAAAAGATAAAGAAAAAATTGGAGAAAGAGAAATAGAGATTGGTTGCAAGAAATAGAAAGTTAATACTAGAAAGAAACCAAAGACAAGAAAAGGAGAAAAATAATGAAAAGGGTATGAAACTGAAGTAAAATAATGAGAGATGAATTTGATAATAGAAAGAAACAGGAGACAAAAAAAGATAATGAAAGGATGTTAATGGTAGACACAAAAAATACGAGAAAGTCTTAAAGAGATCGACATTGGGAGTGAGAAAGAAAGGCATATAGAAAAAATAAGAAAGGGGGAAGATGAAAGGATAATAACGATAAATAATAAGAAGCGTTTTTTTTTATCGTGCCAAAGATTCGAGCTTTACTGAGATCACCTTCAGGGCTGAAAGTGTTTGTTTATGCCCGTCTTTCGTGTCGTGTTGAAAGTGCCACTCAGAAATTGTTTTGCTAAGATACAGGCAGTGCAAGGCCCTGAAGACTGGAAGATGACCTCAATAAAGGTCGAAACATTGACACGGTAAAGAAAATGTTAGTTTCAACAAATTTTACATCACACCAGACCTCATCTCATGATTCCTGAATATTCATCGACTAAGGGTGTGTGTGTGTGTGTGAGAGAGAGAGAGAGAGAGAGAGAGAGAGAGAGAGAGAGAGAGAGAGAGAGAGAGACAGACAGACAGACAGACAGACAGACAGAGATACAAAAAAAGACTCTGATACAGAAAAAGGAAAGTAATGAAGAGGATGGAGGATTGTAGGAAAAATAAAAGAAATCGAACAGTGAGAGAGAGAAAACAGAACGAAATAACATAAAATAAACAGAATAGATATAAAACATGACGAAATTGTCAGGAAAATAGCCAAGAGTGAAACATTTTCTACCTTTGTGTTTTAATTTTGATTTCATTATTTTCATTTTGGATTAATTCTGTTATAGTAGTAACAGTAGTTGAATGAAACTGTTTTTTTTTGTAAGAAACTGATTTCATACCTTTCAAAAACACCTAAGTCAACTGAAAATCTGAATGTAAACACCATTTTATTTCTTTTTTAATGTTGTAATAAGTGTTTGGCTAACACGATTTTGGAGGTAAAATTGGTATTGAGGTGAATGTTTTCGGGTTTAGGCGAGTAACCTCTGCCATTTGGCAGAACACGACGGTTGATCCTTGTTAACACGTATTGCAATTCCCTCGGGGCATCACGCTCCGCCTCCTGCCAAAGGATTAAAATATATTTGTTGACAGCAGATACTTCTTGAAACTTGTTAAGGCTTTAAAGTAAAGTAAATTTTTTTCTTATTTTATGAATAACCAAGTAGATTCTCCGGTTGAATAAAACAGGATGATTACTGCGTGGGAATATTTTTTCCTTTGGTCGTGTTTGTTCATCCACCAGAACGGGGGAACGGATAATAATAAAATGGTGCCGTGAGGACTTCATTCCCTCGGGATTTGAATTTTCAAAACGGCCCCACCGGGACGGCAAGCGGTGCAAGAACCTAGTCTTATCTCTTGCGGATAAATCAGGATGTATGGATTCGAACGGGTCTCCAGGAGATTTGTGCTACCTGATAGAACGCGTGGGCGGACCGCTCCTCCCCGGGATTACCCATTCAGATATGATTATGACATGTCAGTTTACGATCCAGAACAATTTCGGCCGGATATCATCTGAAAAACGCCGATTTGACAAATCCTCGCTATCTCAAGTTTACCCATACTAAATAAAACCTTTAAGCAGAAACAAGTAAATTAGAAAAAAGTACCTTTAATCCAATTTACGACACATATAAACTTTAAATTGAAAACATTTATTAAAATAAATTGCTTTTTCCATCAAAATATATTAAAACAATGAAATATACGCAAATTACCTAAATTACCAAAACATTAAAAAAGCTACAATTAAATCTTTCCTTACATAGTATAATAGTATATACTAAAAATTTCTGTATGTTCGTGTGCGGAAAAGAGAAAAGAGAGAGGTAGTAGGAAAAAAGAAAAACTTTAATATTTCATGGAAGCAAATTCACTATATAAACATAATTTATAAAAAATCACTGGCGATAGAACAAAGACATATTAAAAATATATATACACATATACACATACATATATACATGAATACAGACATACACACTCTTACAATATACTACATAAAACATACATTCTTTAGAGGTCGTAAGATGCGGTCTGGTGTGACGTAGGTTTTTCGTTAGAAAAACATTTTCTTTAACGTACCAACGTTTCGATCTTTATTGAGATCATCTTCAGCGCTCGAAGTGTTTCCTGTATTTCAACAAAAACGATCTATGAGTGCCCTCTTGACATGACACCCAATAATGACACATCTACAGAGAAAACAAACACTATGTGCGCTGACGATGATTTCAATAATGGTCGAAACGTGGCACGATAAAGAATATGTTTTTTCTACAAACTTACGTCACACCACCTATGAATAATCATCGACACACGGTCACTAAACACCATACAACGAAACATAGTAATAAAATCATATAATATAACGGAATAATATAATAAAATCAATGCAATACCAAACAAAATTAAAATAAGAACAAATTAATAAAACGGAACAGATTTGTTAATTTTATTTTCATTTATTTGTTATTATTTTTTGGAGAGTGAAAGAGAGAAAGAAAGAAAGAAAGAAAGAACGATAAAAGGAGACGGAAGGGTAGTAGAGAAAGAAAGAAAAAATAGGAATAACGGAAAAGAAATAGAAAGAAAAGATACGAGTTTGGATAAATAAGACGAAAGATGAAAGATAAAGAATGTAAAAATGGCGAGGCAGTGTGAGAAGGGTGAAGTATAAAACTTAAAACGAAAAAACACGAACGATGAAAAATGATAAAATTAACAAAGAAACGCAAAACAAAAAAAAAAGCAAGAACAGGAAGTGTGTTTAGAACTAAAAAAAAAAAAAAAAAAAAAAAAAAAATTAGTCCAAAATTTACATTTGTAAAATTTTAAAAAATTTTAAATTGAACTGGGACTTTGGGCTGCTCTTCCTGCAAATATTTGGTCAATTAGAAGTCTAGTTACCTCTATTTATCTCCGTCCGGCTACCGATTCCATTCATAAATCATATAAAAAACTTTATTTTGTTGATCCCAATCAAAATTCAAGAAGCAAGATTTGACAGTGAGCAAGCAAAGAAAGCTAGCAAAAGCTTGGAAATCGTTAGAATCTTAGATTTTCGACGATAGGGCGTTCAATCGATTGATAGAAAGAGAAATAAGAAAGGGGGAGAGAGTAAGTGAGACTGACAAATTGTAGAAGAAAGAAAAAAGACAGAAAACAATAAATTGAATACAAAAAATACTCCTATTCCATTTGACTTTGATTTTGCATACTTCTCTTTCATTTGTCTTCCCTTAAGTAATTTTACATTTAAAATAATATTGAGTAAATTGTATTTCTGAGTTGTATTGATAACAATAACTCTTTTATATTATACCCTGCAGAATAGAAATGGGAGAAATGATGGGCACGATAAAAAAAAAAAAAAAAGGTTTGGACGGTTTTATACTTGCTCGGGCACCGGATAAACTAATTAAAACCCTCTATAAAACAAAAGAGTCTTCTTTAGTCGGCTATGAAGCTAGTCAAATTTATTCATGTAAATAAATCTCACTGTAAAAATGATTTAAAAAAATGACATGATATTTATTTTTAATTAAAAGTTCTTTGGCAATTTCCGAGAATAGATATTTTTAAAGGTAAATTTATTCTCTATGTGTTTTCCCTTTAATTAAATTAATATCACTTCATCGTTTAATATGTTGATTTATTCTTGCAGAAAATGACGAATATATCATCGTGGAATTTTCAAAAAATCATTGTCAGTAGTCCATTTGTTTCTGTTGTTTGGGCCAAATTAATAAATAATATGACATCATAAAACAACTGTAACTTAAAAATACACCGATTCTATGCTCAGTTTGTTACACCTATTATCGTTATATTACTAAAAAGAAGCATGTTTTTACAGTTCAGTTTGTAAAGAATCATTAGTTATGACATTTATTAACAATATATTTATTTTATAACCGACATCATTGAGATGTGTGCCTCAGCTTAGCTTGGAATGTTCGTACTGATCGTATCTGATCCGCTTGTATCGCACTATCTACATCTATATGAACTATTCATCACTACTATCATACCTGCCACATCTTTCTCTATATATTACATCAGGACATTTGACAGGCTGAATGGATGAAAAAACACCAAATTTTCCCCAAATCCTAAAGAAGGATGTACATAAAGAAGAAGAAAGAAAGGAAAGAATCCAACTATGTTTATCCGCTGACATTTTCACTCATTTTTTTCAAAATTACACAAGATCTCTTCTTCTTTATGCATGGTGCTTGGCTTGAGTAAAAGTTGTCAAATTTTGTGCAAAAATTGCAGTTTGAAAATTCGAAAATAAAAAGTCGCCCTAACTGTACGCACTTTAATTTATTACTGATTATTAATTTGTTTCATTTTTTATAATTTTCTATATCAATATAAGAATGATGATGAAGTAATTATAAATATAAAAATATGTTGTACACGTGATTAAATTTTTCGTTTTGTAAAAGTTGGTCAGATGATCTCTGCATCTCTCTCTCTCTCTCTCTCTCTCTCTCTCTCTCTCTCTCTCTCTCTACTTCAGTTTTGTACTGTTTTTGTTTCCATCTTTCATCCCCCCCACTTTCGTCAATTTTCTTTTTTCATCTCTTTCACATTGTCACTATTGATCTGCATAACACTTCCTCTTCTTTCTGTATCTACCATTCCTTCCTGTCTAATATCGAATCTAACTCTCACTACGTAACTCTTTCTGTTCTAGTATCTTTTACTTCTGTTTCTATCCTTTCCTTTCGGATATTAAGTCAATATTTCGTGCTCTCAGCTTCTCTCTCTATCTTAAGTTCTCTTAATTTATCTTCTTTCACAGTCTCACTCCTGATTTCAAACTAACTCCTCTTCTTTTCTGTATCAATCATGAACTTCCAGTCTATATTTTCCACTGCCTCTGTGTCCGTTTTTTGTATCTTTTTGTTCATTAGAAGGTCATTAATCTGGTAACGTTTGGGTTGGAAAATCGTGATTGGCTTTATTTATTATTATTTAATGGAAGACCAATTCTGTCTGGTTATAATCAACCGTATCATTAACTCTTCTCTCTCTCTCTCTCCCTCTCTCTCTCTCTCCCCTTACGTTCTACCATAGTGTGAAAAGAAAATTTCGCCATTGAATAATGTGAAACCCATGTTCATCGAGATTTGCCCTTTCGGTATTTTACTATTTAACAAACCACAAACCAACTCAGAAGAGAGAAACAGACCAAAATGATAAATATCATTAAGTTATCATAATAAATTTATTTGATTAAAGTATCAGCTTTTATATTTTTATCACGATTGGGTTAAGGAACAATTGGTGTTCAGAAATTTATAATAAATCTTCACTAGAAATGCAATAATTCTGAAAATTAGTGATGAACGTAAATATCTTAAATTGTGTTATGGCTTCAGGCTAGGAATTTTAATCTTGTTGTCACTGATGGCCTGTCAATAACATTTGAATTATTCTAATACAGCTTTTGTAATTTATAACGTTTTTAGGAGAGGTTGTTTTTAGGGTTTTGCTTGAAAAAGTCGGGGTTGTGCAACTGTTAAGTGCTACGTTCAAAATCGAATTTACAATCGGATCCGTATTAGCATTTGAATGCATTAATAATCTAAATATAATTCTCACCGGCCCCAGGTGGGAAATTACTACAAAAACACGTGCGGCCGAATCTTCATCGGAATTACATTGGTGTGGCGGTGGTTTCGACCGTCCACGGCCTGAGAGAAAAATCGGAATTCGGAGTTCGCCCACGCCCGTAACGCGGACGAAGAACAGGTTTGCCCAGCGCGACTTCCTGTCTGCGCTGTACAAACGGAAAGCGAGGAACAAAACCATTTCCACTACAACAACAATTGGACACAAGAGCTACAACGTTCCAAAAATTTCATTGTACGAATATTGGAATGCTTGAAACGTCGTTTTATTCGTTTTATTTTTATCTCAACATTTTTCGATTGTACAAATTTTCAAGTTTCAGTCAAAAGTTTTTTCTTCTGGATGTCAAACCGACAACTACATTATTTTTTGGAACAGCCATATTGAAAAAAAAAACAACCATTATTTTACTACTATTAGTTTTTACCCCCGACTTCGGAGCTTTTAACTACATCGATATGTTTGGGATAGCTTATTATATGATAGTAAAATTTATCTCGACATGATCGCCAAATGTAACAACCGGATATCCTTGGTGGATAAAATTCGGTTAGTCTTATCAACTCTTAATGAGAGGAGATATTATGTGGTATTTAGTAAGGTCCTGGCTCACACTGGTGAAATAAGTAACGAAAGAGCTGATTTATTGACGAAACAAGGGTCGGAAAGTGAGCATTTGATGGTATTCTTGAAAGTGGTTCCGAAAACTTATCTAGAACAAATAACTAAACAGAGGAAATTTATTTGGCAGACAGCAGGGAAAGGTATGCTCACTAAAGAATTTTTTACATGTGCAAGGGCAAGAGTTGTGTAGCATGTCAATAACCTAAAAGGACCCGTGTTGTCTGTCAGGTCATGAAAAAACAGAGCATATCCTTATCGTTTTAATATTCTGCCAGATGTAAATTGCCCTTCTGATCCAACAACTTCGCAGTCATGGGACCATATTATCTTTCATTGCAGACTTTTTGAAGCGGAAAGAGCGACTCTCATAGGAGAAGTGATAACCAGTTTCTTCAAAAATTTCTTTATTGAGCCAGCGCTTCGATTTTTATTGAGATCATCTTCAGGGCTCAAAGTGTTGGTTATCTGTTTATCTGTATCATTATTAGAGGGCGTGTTGAGAGTGAACTCAGAGAACGTTTTTTTAAAAAACTGACAATACAAGGCGCTGAAGATGATCTCAATAAAGTTAGGACGATAAACATAACGTTTTATAAAACCTACGTCTCATCAGACCGCATCATACTATCTCCAAATAATCGTTCATTGTACGATCTAATTTTATATAAATGTTAAGTGAATGTAATATTTTTGTACAGGCACATGAAGAGATAAATAAAAAAATAATATGCGACTTCCTCCACGTGGGACTCTAATGTGCCTCTCTAATGCGGAGTGCTAGAAGGGCTTTCTAATGTAATGTCTCCTTTCTCAAATTTTAATTCACTTGGGTCAATCGTTGTAAAATAATGAATGCAATTTCAAAACATCTTTTCTTATCGGCTATCCATGTCATTAAAGGAATGGACTGTCGAAACTTCAGCCCTTTCGTCCCAGCGGTTTGGTCTGTGCACTGTCTGTCTGGCAGTCACGTAACTGTACGTGTGAGTGTGTGTGTGTGCACAGATTGTAATAATATAACAAAATAATAGAATATCTTAAATTGAACTTCTAATGAAACCTCTTCATCACTAGCCAGTAAAACATTCCATAATTGACCTTCCCACCATTTCCGAAGGATTTCAACAAGCATCCGTTCCGACACTAGTTAGGAAACTAACACTTGTCCCCAGTGGGAGGACGGCCTCACCTCGCCGGATTATCACACCTGATGGCGGTTGGTTCAAAGGCGGGGCGAACAGCCTCATTTGTACTAATTAGGATGGATTGGATAATCTGTTAACGGTTAAAGTGTGAATGGACGACGGTTGACCACTGCCGACTTGACGTCTGCATTAAGTGGCAAGTTTGTGAATGTTAATTAATTAAATTCTGCATTTAATTTTTGGCGGTTTACTGGGATAATCAATGTTTGAAATTTGAACTGTAGTATGTTAAACTAATATAAAATGTGTTTACACGTTCAACCACAATGAAGAACCATGTGCGTTTTAGTTTCGTTGGTACTTATAAAAGTATCAATAAAATATTTATTTTGTTCTTTAATGCTGCTGCTAATCTATTTGAAAAGGTAAATGTATATATTATTCTTGTACAAAGAAAATTAAATGACCGCTATAGCCGAGTAGGTAGGGAGTTCGACTAGTTTTTGCCGTCATAGGGTTCGAATCCCGTCACAACCCATGAAATTTTATCACCGCCCTGCCTGGAGTGCACGTACCCACCTACCTTCGGGTTGACAAGCAGACAAGACTACGAAAATGTTCACGGGTAGTCCAATGAAAACAACAAAGTTGGTTCCGGGAGATAAAGGTAAAGAAGGAAACGAAGACCTATCAACAAGCCAAAGAAATAGCAACCCAATAACCAACGCAGCCGCAACCACAACTAGCATTGATGCTTTGCTATATTTGAGGCCTATTCAGTTTACACAGTATGATCAATATCATAATAGTTCATAACGTATGTGGTCTAAGGTGATTAATTAATTCCAATCTTTACATGACCCCTGTGCAGTTTGAATCCTCGTCCACGACACAGAATTTTAGGCAAAATTTACTTTAATTTACTTTTCACTCTTCTTTTTTAATTCTAATAATATTTTTATATTTTTACAGGTAGGTAAACATTTTTTTCTTCTCAGATCATCCCCAGCCGCCTGTTCTCGTCAGGAATTGTTCCTAGTTGATGACAGGTTTTTACATAATGCTTACTTTATTCTCTAACCTTCGACGGAAATGTTTATACCTTGGATGATTAAGCAGAAATATTTACAAGCATAGCCGGACAGCTTAAATTTTTCTTATATTTGACGGCTGAAGGATTTTGTAAGAAAGTTTAGATTTTTGAAATTATTACTTCGTATTTAAAATTTATCTTTATCTTTGTCTTGCCGGGCACCCCTCGCAGATATGTTTATCTCTGAGTATTTTCGCCAGCTGTTATGTTGAACAGTTTCTGAGTTTCTAGTTCTATTTTCCATTTTAGACAGAGATAGAGTCCCTTCTTCCCATTTTCCCGGCAATCTGAAGAGGTGTCACAGTCAGATATTTTAAGTCTCTTATTATTTTCAATACAAAATCGTTTTAAGTACGCAGGGGTACAGATTGGAATTAATTAAGGCACACTGTCGACCTTGTGTTACTATGAGTTTCAGGGGATGAAACTGAAATAAATGTAAATTTATTTAATAAATAGGCACTCTCGAATTAAATTTAATTACGTGGATGTTCCGTATTATCCTTCATCTAAATTTTGCAAGCCTTTAATTTTTTTGTGAAAAATGTCTATAGCGACCCAAAAATTAACGGGATTTTTCATATCCAGAAAAGTGATAATTACAACTCAATTTGTTTGTTGTGATCCATTCAAATGCTTTGTTTTCCTCGGAGATTTGAGCGTCAAAAGAAATCGACGAAATTGAAAAGGAACAACTGACATGTTTTAATTTTTCAAATCGCAAAAAACCGGGGGGTGTTCTTACCCATGCGCTGGTGAGACTGTTGTCGAAGGGTCCATTCAAATTTCAATGTGCTTAAAAGGATTGATTAGTGGCAAACAATTTTTAGAACGTAGGAACCAAGCAATGTTATATACATTCATTTTTGTTTAAAAAAAATAATAAAATCTCTTTCAATAGCGTGGAAGGACTCAGAAAATAATCTCGCACTTATTAGGCATGACGATATATTTTAGACCTAAGAGTACAAATCTTTTTACATTTTTAATTGAGAAAAATTATGCATATTTGGATGATCCTATGAATATAATTTTATCATTATAAATGTAGTCTATCCTGAATAATCTGTATATCACCTGGTATGGCTTTTTATGAACCATGAATTTGAAGAAGCCACATTTCAATATTAGCATTAACTAAATAAGGTTTTTAGTTGAGATAAAAAGCAGTGTCACGCGCGGGATTCGAACCCACGACCTTCGGCTAAATACGCCGCTGCTCTACCACTTGAGCTATCGTGACCTCGGTCCCCTCGGATACTTACTTCCCATCTCAACCGCACCTTTTGGATTTTCCCTCCTTTTTGCCATTGTTCAAATCGTGTAATATATTTGATCCTAGCCGACAAATGAAATGGTCACGGAGAGCTTTAGTGATGGTATACTTCATTTTAACTTATTCAATTCATTAGTTTTTGTGGTCCGCTTGACCTATACTAACTTGATAATGGAAAGATATTAATCGTTCAAATGGACCACGAAAACTAGTGAATGATCAGTAATATTAACGAACTAACAAGGGAAAGACCAGGTTGGTGTGTCACGGATTTGGATCAAACTATTTTTTCGTGATTCTACATTACAAATTGTTGGAAACGTATCCGCCACTTCCTGTAAAAAGACCCTAGTTTTCCTCAAAAAATTGAAAGTTGAAATTTTCCTTTTTTTTATATTTTTATTTTGCCGTTCTATTTACTCAAATGAACTAGAACATTTGTTTCATATAGATTGCAATAAAAATATAGTAAAGGATAGCAAAGTTAACCAATAACCACAAAATTTCTAAAATACATATTTCTATAGTAAACTATGTAATTTTTTTCGAAATAGGAAAAGCTTGACTACCTCTAGAGAACACTAATTATAACTTTTTGTTTGAATTTAAATTAATTGATTTTTTGACCCTTAAAATTTTTCCGATTTATAAGGAGTCGTTTTCAGCATATCTCATTCAAACGGGTATAATTAAAAGTCGGCAAAAATGACAAGTCAAATATAACGTGTGTCGTGGTTAGTGACCGTTAATCGATAATTATTCGGAAATCGTGAGATGCGATTCTGGTGTGATGTCAGCTTCATAAAAACATTTTGTTTATCATACCAACGTTTCGATCTATATTGAGGGCGCTCTCAACAAGACACGTAAGAATTGTGATTACACAGAAGCCAAACACTTCGAGCCCTGAAGATGATCACAATAAATATCGAAACGTTCGCACGATAAAGAAAATGGTTTCTGGAACCTACACATTGACAGAACAACTACATTGAAAAGATGACAAACGTACGTTTTTATTGTAACATAAAAATATGTAAAATATTCAATAATAAAATACGTAAAATAAGAAAATATATTTGGCAGGACTGAACCTTAATTTTCAAATGGATATAATAATCTGATTTTAATGTTTGATACAGTTACAATATGCACATGACAATTAGTCTAAAATGAATTATAAACCGCGAAAATTGGCTCACCAATTTTGAGAAAAATGATGGAACTTTCACTAGGAATGTCAGTCAAAATGTCCTCGAAATTATCAGTCAAACAATTAATTTACGCAGACTTCGGCGAAAGTCGGTATTTAAATGTTTTATAACGCTAGAGCTATAGTTGAATAAAATATTTTGTCTGAGAAAACGTATCCTTACTTTATTAGAATTTTAAATTTAAAAAGACAACAAATCTGATTCATAGTTTTTTTTTGCAATCATGCATATGAATAGAAAAGTAAAGCCTCTCATTTTTGGAAAAAAAATTGTGATGTTAAAATGTGATTTACCATCTAATATCGAGTATCACTGGTAGAGTATAACTGGGTCATAAGATTAAGAATAGCGTTTATGATTTGTACAGTTCATTTCTCGTTACACGTCATTGGGAGTCATTGGGAAAATTGATTTTTTTGTCGTCATTCCACACCTTTTTTGGTTAAGGCTACTTCAAGTATGGGGAATAAAAAATGTATTCTACAGTGGGGAATGACTCATTTTTCGTTTCATCCGGCAATGAAGTAGGATGTGGGCAATAAGTTTTCACTTTTAGCGATCGACCCGACTAGCAAAATAGTCCTGAATATGTAGAGTTCAATATCTTCTTCGAGGCTTTTTTTTTAAAGAAGGACAAAAGTGTTAGAATCAACAAGCTTTCGGCAACATGATGATGATGATGGCCTGTTTATTAAAAATACATAATTAATATACATTGTAACAATCAACAATCAAACTGCAAAAGTGCATTTTTCCAAGAAAAAAGAAAAAATGTTTTTTATAAAACGTTTTTTTAAAAAACTGGTGCAATTGTTTAGGTTATGAAGCACATGGCCGGCATTAGTTATACAGGGAGAAACAAGCTTCAATAACC
Organism: Cimex hemipterus; assembly: GCA_039619505.1. Classification (NCBI taxonomy): domain Eukaryota; kingdom Metazoa; phylum Arthropoda; class Insecta; order Hemiptera; family Cimicidae; genus Cimex; species Cimex hemipterus. Next base: position 22,098,500 of record CM077109.1, on the reverse strand, counting down.
ACAGGACACTCTTAGGTTGCGACACTCAATATGTTCCACAAACAAAGCAAAAAATTCACATTAGAATGAACCGACACAGATTGGATTGTATTCTTAAAAGTTGAACACACAGTTGTCCTCGGCACATAATCTGGCCGAAAGCTTGGTGATTCTAACAAATGTGTCCTTCTTTCACCTGAAGGAGAAGATACTGAACTCTATATTGATCATCAGCAGATCGATCTACAATCTGTCCTGAATATATACAAAAGAAAAAAAAATGGCATGGGTTTATTCGCAGCTGTCACTGAAATCAAAGCGGAGCTGATCCTCACCATTATAAAATAAAGTTATAAAATAACAAGGTAATTATTGTTTGAGCAATTAAAACCCGACACACAACCGTGGACACAATTGTCCAAAACACACATTTTGAGTCTGAAGATGGTGAACAATGGCGAAAACGAGCTGCATAAAATAACCATTACTAAATACTAATTTGGTACATACTAGTGAGAGCTTGGTTTAATTTGTATAATTTATTATTTTGTGAATTAAATTTTAAAAACATTCTACCATAATCATCACAGTTACCCCGAAAACTAATTACAGCCGCAATGACACCGAAACAACTGTCATCATTAAACAAAAATCATTTCCGAACATCCTACAAAAAATTTGAAACAATTTTGAAAACGAAAGGCCAATTTTACGCCTAAACAAAGATTACGATTTATATCTCCCACAGCCTTTGCTTTGTGGGCGGTCGTTCAACTAACAAATGTGGTAGGTAGGTTACATTGCGTACGTTATACCGAAAGTGGCATTTTAAAAATGAGGGTTAACCACTGTGCGGTAGAAACGGTCAATTTGAGTCGGCTCAGTAATAAATGACCTCGGTTCTCAGCCCTTGTTCCAGGCTCAACTCATTTATCGCAGTTATATTATCCAGTCGCTACCAGTCAACATATTGGATATTGGTGGTTGAATACACCAGTACCTTCACGTTTAGAACCTACAGTCGTTTAAGGCGAACACATTATTATAACTTGATTGACGTTTAATAAACAACGTGGGGCAAAGTATGAAAAACGATATACGGAAAAGAAATATGCAGCTACATTTAGTAAACATTTCCCATAATGATATTCCATCAGACTTACTAATTTCTGAGAAATAATTTAAAAAGTAACAAATTTAGAATCATCCCAAAAAGGTGATTTACACTACCAGAGGTTTTGTGTCCAAAGGGGGACATTAGAAGAGAAAGATCCACGGGGCATTGGAACGACGAGTAAACAAAAAGTGACATTCCCGTTTATTAATAGGAATAAAGACAAAAGAAAGGAAAAGGAACGTAAGAAACAGGGCAGTCACTAAAAGAATATGAAAATAAAAAAAGATTAAAAACGTTCACATATTACTAGAACACGTCAACCAGATCGACATATACAATATGATCAGCTCAGAGAAAAATAAATAAGGAATTGAAAGTGCTACGAGTTATGAAAGTACATCATACAAGAGTGGCAACATGTAAAAGTAAAAGAGTAAAATCAAGTATATTATTTACACAAAAGGGCAGATTCACAATGAAATGAAATAACATAGGTAACATACGAAACAAATTCATTTTTTTTAAATATTTATTTGGAAAACATATTGAAAATAACGTCAATGATGATTCAGGGGTACTCTGTTGTTACTGTGTCTGATGTTCGGAATGAGGGTGTTGTTCGTGGTCGGTCAGGTGATACCTCTACCGGCGGAATTGATTCTCAGCAATTAAGGAAGGACCCCTAGACGAAAGAGGAAAAATTATAAATCTGATATTCGAATATTGTATCCTGTTTTGCCTCTTACCGGCCACCCAAGGCCCTTCCGACGGAACTAATTGCCATGCGAACAGAATCCAATTCCGACCGCTGTACTCACTCTGTTGTGA